>JAXGGA010010272.1:0-47669 GCA_038373865.1 Uloborus plumipes
CATAAATAAGAGCAATAGGAAGTGAAATTACCATTATTTTCTGAATAAACTATAAACATTTGATTAAACCAGGGTGTAAAAAAATCAATGATTTTTTTAAAAAAATAAAAAAAATCGGATTTTTTTTATTTAAATCGGATATTTTTGATTTAAAAAAAAAATTAGAAATTTCAGTTATTAATTAATTTTTATTTATAAACAACTTACCTTTAAGTTTTTAAAAATACAAAAACACCTTTGTAGTAAAGCTTCACCAGTAAGAAACCCAGAAAAAAGTGTTAGGAGCCAATCTGAAAATAATCCTGTCTACTAGCTAGGATAAAAATCAAATGGGGCAAGAAGCTCAATCCAATCCTCACTTCATTCAGCCCCCCCTCCCTCTTTATTTTGCTTTTGTTTTGTATAGCTGGAATATGTTCCATTTCAGCCACTAATAAAGACTGCCCCCTCCCCCCCCCTAGATGCTAATGCAAGGCATAGAAAATTCATCTTTTGTTTGGTTGTTTTTATTTTTTCTTTTCACTGAAAGTATATCACACACATTCTAACATGTCCCTCCCCCCTCAATTCACTCTTTGCAACACCTGCCCTGCACCCTGCATGTAGTTTCTTTATTTCACATATTAGACAACAAATAGCACCATTTGTGCATACATATTATTTGGACTGCAACCTTCCAGCATCTGTGGAGGGGGGATGAGTAGGATTACTTTTGAATTTATTAGATGGAAATCAAAGTTCTAAAAGAAAATGGTAAAAATAATGAAATTGGGATTGTCCAAGAGAATATTTTAAGGATTAAAATAAAAAGTGATTTAAATCAATGATTTTTTTAAAAAAATCAATTGATTTAAATCGCGATTTAAATCAATTGATTTAAATCATTGACACCCTGGATTAAACAATGATTTTCTGGATCTCGTTCAGGAGAATAGGGGGTGAAAGGAGATAATGATCAGTGAAGCTTCAAATGCTACGTCGTAAAATTTGTCAAGTAGTCTATAATTAGCTTCCGAATTAGAGCAAGAAGAGTTACGTAGCGGTCAGCGAACTGGCGAATCGTATGAACAAGTGTTTGCGTTAACTTTTAACAGTGTCGAAGTTCCTGAATAAAATATTTAATTGCTACATTTTGCTTACCAGTCACATCTGAAACAAACATTTTAACAGCAATTTTCGATAAAATTTTTCAGCAAAAATGTTTAAAGTATAAAATAATTTTGGAAAAAAATAGAACCGACTTCAGTTGGAAATTGCTCTAAAAAGTAAAAAATATTTTTTTTTCTTTGAACACCATCGAAACTACTTTGAAACATAAGTTTTTAAGTCGGCGCAAAAACAATGTATAGAATCATACGCAACTATAATTCAACTAGATACATTTTAATGGATCCAGGTTCTTTAAAAGCATTCGCATACTTTTCATTCATTACCACACATTCGTGTAATGGTACAAATATTCTGCTTTTAATTTTCAATGGTTTCTCCGAAAAATGTTGGCAAAATATGGTTAAATATCATTTGACCTATCGTTTTTGCGCCGACTTCAAAACTTATGTTTCAAAGTAGTTTCGATGGTGTTCAAAGAAAAAAAAATATTTTTTACTTTTTAGAGCAATTTCCAACTGAAGTCGGTTCTATTTTTTTCCAAAATTATTTTATTTTATTCTTTTTAGTGTAAGTGTACTTATGAAATAAGGTAATGTTTCCATTACGGAACTTCACCTAATTTTCTTAAGTAAATGCTCCATAAAATAAACTGAAAGAGAAAGGAAGAAACTATTAACGCGTCTAAAATTATAAACGATTGACACTAAAAAATAATCTTTGTTATTCTCTGGTATTTATTTGTGTACTAGCTTAATCAAAGCCATTTAAATATCAACGGTTTGTCAACTAATTTATATTTCAAAGCAATTCTAGTTTCTCGTTGTTCATAAGATTTTAACACATACTACGTACGTTACCGCTAATGAGTTTCATGTTAGATTTAGTAAAGCCTTGGTTCAAATTTTTCAGCATGATTACTATTAATATTGCTATTGCGAGGCGAAAAATTTTTGCAACAATGAATTGAAAATTTAATCATTTAATGGGGAAATGACATGAAATTTACTGTTTTCCATAATAACTTTTTTTCTAGTGAACAAATATCATCATATGAGTACATGGTACCTAAGTTACACCATTTCCTATCGATTTACAAAAAAAATCGTCCAAATCGGTTCAGTAGATCAGCTGTTATGTGCGAACAAACAAAAAAAAAACATACGCTTTGAATTGATAACCTCCTCCTTTGTTGAAGTCGGTTAAAAACAAAACGCATCAAGAGGTTTCAGAGCTCAGCCATTGACCAGTAAAAGTACGAGGTGGGAGTGGGAATAGGTTGATCTTTTCTGACAGTTGCATTCTAATTTTTTAGCTTTAAAATTTAAGCTTAATGTTAACAATAACAAGAAGTTCTGTCAAGAACTAAACGAGCCTACTTTCCCGTACATCGACATCGGCATTCTCGCATCTGATCATTATTCTCTTGATTATCTGAAACTGAAAATTATGTCAAACATACCTTTTTAGCACATAGAGCTGAATTCGAAAAGCAAAATATACCCCTCTCATCAGATGAAATAGACACGTAAAAAGTAATTAACGAATAAATAAAGCTTTGTCGCACCTTTTAAAGAGTGCAACTGTTACAGTTCCTCCGTAGAAAAAATCCTCCATCGTTTTCAAAAAAAAAAAATAATAATAATAATAATAATAATAAAATAAATAAATAAAAGTACAAAGAGCATCAAAACGTATTTTATCAAAGAAAGAAAAAAAAAGAAAAAAAAAACTCAAACGTTAATAAAATGTCTCGAATTTCACTTTTAATCGGTTGCCAGTTGTTAAATATAAATAAAGAATAAAATGTTCTCGTGAATGAAAAATTTTTGTTACAAAAAAAATCGTCTGCCAAAAAAAATAATAATAATAATAAATAAAATAAAACAAATGAATAAATAAAAAATCACCTGCACAGTCAGTCATTTTTTTTTCTGAGCCTGCATTTCCGCCACGTTTGCGGAGTCGAAGTCGGAATCAAAGTCCTCACAGAAGATTACTCAGAAAAGTACTTTACAAACACTATTTATCAAAACCATTTTCTTACAAAGTTAGTTTGAAGGAAATCCGACTTTAAGTTCAGAATCAACATTCAACTTAAATTCCCCGTAGACGCTAATGTTAATTTTTTTTCTGAACGGTTCAATATTGAACGAAAAATGGTTCAAATCAAAAAGCGAAATATGGAAATGTATGGGAAAGCCTCTCCGAGATCTTTCAAACAAAAAAAAGTTTATTCCATTCAGACGGTTCACTCAAAAGTTATTAGGTGGGGAAAGGTTGCTTGAACGGTTCAATGTTGAACGAAAAAATGCTCAAATGGAAAATTTAAATAGGGTAATGAAGTATCCTTGCTGAGATCCTTCGAACAAAAAAAAGTTTGTTCAAATCGGATTGTTCACTCAAAAGTTAGCATCGCGGGACAGGTTGTTTGAACGGTTCAAAGTTGAACCAAAAACTGTTCAAATCGAAAAATTAAATATGGGAATGAGCTGTACTCGCCGAGATCTTTCGAACAAAAAAAAGTTTATTCCATTCGAACTGTTCACTCAAAAGTTATTAGGTGGGGAAAGGTTACTTGAATGGTTCAATGTTGAACCAAAAATGTTCAAATTGAAAATTTAAATACGGTAATAAAGTATCCTTCCCAAGATGCTTCGAACAAAAAAAATTTGTTTAAATCGGACTGTTCATTCAAAAGTTATTAGGGGTGACAGCTTGTTTGAACGGTTCAATGTTGAACGAAAAATTGTTCAAATCGAAAATGTAGATACGGGAATGAAGTATCCTTGAAAAGATCTTTCGAACAAAAAAAAGTTTGTTCAAATCGGACTGTTCACTCAAAAGTTAGCATCGCGGGACCGGTTGTTTGAACGGTTCAAAGTTGAACCAAAAATTGTTCAAATCGAAAAATCAAATGTGGGAATGAGCTGTACTCGTCGAGATCTTTCCAGCAAAAAAAAGTTTGTCCAAATCGGAATGTTCATTCAAAAGTTATTAGGGGGGGGGGACAGACAGACCGACCGACACACAAATTCCCCATCTCAATACCCTACTTTCAAATTTTTAATTTTTCGATATTCAATTAACCTTTTTATTTTTTTAACTTGGCGATATTTTTTGGACTTGGCGATATTTTTTTAACTTGGCGATATTTTTTGGACTTGGCGATATTTTTTAGATGCATTAAGCTACTTTTAATACTTTTTTCGTCTTTCTTTTGTTTTTAACGGGAAAGTAGGCTAAAAATGGTGTCTTGTGCACAAGTCTTTTTATTATTATTATTATTCAACTTTTTCACATTTCCCTTCAGATGCGAGTTAAAAAAACCTTTTGGCTCAACCTATTCGGATTCTACTTTGGATACGTTGAATGACTTGATAGTGATATCTCTCGCAAATACGTACTTTTCAATTTTAGAGAGTAGGCGGGTTTACAGCTTTCGAAATCACACATGTCTCCTACAGTTACACCTACGTAGATCAAAAAGATCAAGTTAGTCATACAGAATGCACGGCTTAGACCATCTAAGATGCACGGGGGGGGGGGGACAGAGAGGGTGAAAGAACTTCCAACCATCTTTTATAATCAGAAGTTGAAACAATAAATATGAAGTTATATAATGCATACAGAAAGCCTAGCGGAAAGGGTATTCAAAACTTGAAAGCTATATGAATAGCGTGGCAGTAAATTTGAAATTCTCAGGGAAAAAATTCATCTTCAAGTTTTATGTGTGAAAAAAACGGTACTTCTAAAAAACGTTTGCAATTTCTTCAACCTTTAGTGCTAATGCAGATAGGGGTGCAGTAAGAGGGTAATCTCCAAGAGCCTCGGTTTTAAACCACATGGCCGTTTAGCCTGTTATGACTAAATCCCCCCTCCCCACTTTTCAAATAAGTAAATTTTGACAGCGCTAGTGGTCTCAGACCGTAAAAGCTCACGCTCGTTTTTTAGCCTACTTTCCCGTTAAAAATAAAAGAAAGACGAAAAAAGTATCAAAAGTAGCTTAATGCATCTAAAAAATATCGCCAAGTCCAAAAAATATCGCCAAGTTAAAAAAATATCGCCAAGTCCAAAAAATATCGCCAAGTTAAAAAAATAAAAAGGTAAAATGAATATCGAAAAATTAAAAATTTGAAAGTAGGGTATTGAGATGGGGAATTTGTGCGTCGGTCGGTCGGTCGGTCTGTCTGTCCCCCCCTAATAACTTTTGAATGAACATTCCGATTTGGACAAACTTTTTTTTGTTGGAAAGATCTCGGCGAGTACAGCTCATTCCCATATTTGATTTTTTGATTTGAACAATTTTTGGTTCAACTTTGAGCCGTTCAAAAAACCGGTCCCGCGATACTAACTTTTGAATGAACAGCCCGATTTGAACAAACTTTTTTTTGTTGGAAAGAACTTTTCAAGGGTACTTCATTCCCGTATTTACATTTCCGATTTGAACAATTTTTCGTTCAACATTGAACCGCTCAATCAAGCTGTCACCCCTAATAACTTTTGAATGAACAGTCCGATTTAAACAAACTTTTTATTGTTTGAAGCATCTCGGCAAGGATACTTTATTACCGTATTTAAATTTTCAATTTGAACACTTTTGGTTCAACATTGAACCGTTTAAGCAACCTTTCTCCACCTAATAACTTTTGAGTGAACCGTCCGAATGGAATAAATTTTTTTTTGTTCGAAAGATCTCAGCGAGTGCAGCTCATTCCTATATTTGATTTTTTGACTTCGACAATTTTTGGTTCAACTTTGAACCGTTCAAACAACCGGTCCCGCGATGCTAACTTTTGAGTGAACAATCCGATTTGAACAAACTTTTTTTTGTTCGAAAGATCTTTTCAAGGATACTTCATTCCCGTATCTACATTTTCGATTTGAACAATTTTTCGTTCAACATTGAACCGCTCAATCAAGCTGTCACCCCTAATATCTTTTGAGTGAACAGTCCGATTTAAAAAAACTTTTTTTTTGTTCGAAGGATCTCAGCAAGGATACTTCATTACCGTATTAAAATTTTCAATTTGAACACTTTTTCGTTCAACATTGAACCGTTCAAGCAACCTTTCCCCACCTAATAACTTTTGAGTGAACCATCCGAATGGAATAAACTTTTTTTTGTTTGAAAGATCTCGGAGAGGCTTTCCCATGCATTCCCATATTTCGCTTTTTGATTTGAACCATTTTTCGTTCAATATTGAACCGTTCAGAAAAAAAATTAACAGTAGCGTCTACGGGGAATTTAAGTTGAATGTTGATCCTGAACTTAAAGTCGGATTTCCTTCAAACTAACTTTGTAAGAAAATGGTTTTGATAAATAATGTTTGTAACGTACTTTTCTGAGTAATCTTCTATGAGGACTCTGATTCCGACTCCGACTCCGCAAACATGGCGGAAATGCAGGCTCAGAAAAAAAAAATTACTGACTGTGCAGACGATTTTTTGTTTATTTATAAATTTGTTTTATTTTATTTATTATTATTTTTTTTTGGCAGACGATGTTTTTTTTGTAACAAAAATTTTTCATTCACGAGAACATTTTATTCTTTATTTATATTTAACAACTGGCAACAGATTAAAAGTGAAATTCGAGACATTTTATTAATGGACGAGTTTTTTTTTTCTTTTTTTTTTCTTTCTTTGATAAAATGTGTTTTGATACTCTTTGTACTTTTATTTATTCATTTATTTATTTTATTATTATTATTATTATTAGTATTATTATTATTTTTTTTTTTTTGAAAACGATGAGGATTTTTTCTACGGAGGAACAGTTACACTCTTTAAAAGGTGCGACAAAACTTTATTTATTCGTTAATTACTTTTTACGTGTCTACTTCATCTGATGAAAGGGGTATATTTTGCTTTTCGAAATCAGCTCTAAGTGCTAAAAAGGTATGTTTGACATAATTTTAAGTCTCAGATAATCAAGAGAATAATGATCAGATGCGAGAATGCCGATGTCGATGTACGGGAAAGTAGGCTCGTTTAGTTCTTGACAGAACTTCTTGTTTTTTTTTTTTTTTGCTTTTACCCACATCTTTATTCAACAATCTTGCGGTTTTTGAAGAGGGCAATAGTATTGGTTACGTCTTTTGCTATTTCTTCCCCTTATTTTTTAAAGGTAGAACAGTATGTGTGAATGCAATATATATCAACTCGATATTCAGTTTAAGATTTATACATGAGTAAAAATCAATACAAACTGTGGGGTGCATTAATTGCAAGCACTTTGGGAAAGAAAATAGCTTCGTTAATTTTGAAAATGTGCAAAAATTTTTAGAGTCAAGTGTGGCGATAAAGATTTTTGTGAGGTTTTATTTACAGAGGCTAAAGTGGGGAAAGTTTTTAAAAAGGGGAGAGGGAGGGGGTTGCACACCTTTTGCTTTTTTAATGCAATCTTTCTTTTCCCCATTGATAAAGGAAATAAAAACTGGAAAGAGAAAGGTCAGAGGAAAAGAGTTGGATCGCGCACTTCTCTTTTCAAATTCAGATCATTAGCATAACTTATTGTGTCGTACATTAATAACGTCACTTAGCCATAAAAGAAAATTTACGAGCAAGCTGGTTTAGAATAAAGGAAGATCATTTTTAGCAAAGTTCTGAAGAAATCTTACGGAAAAGTAGTTGGTAGATTTTTCTCCTCTGCTTCACTCACATAATTTAAACTGATCCAAAATGTTAATGAGAGTAAGAATTAGCTTCTTTGTCTGCTCGGAAGAGCTAAGGATCTTTCATTTTAAAAGAAGAAAATTATGAACAATATTCATTTATATGTGCTCTGTTGTCTGCTAATTCTCACGAAAGCAAGATGCAAATTCTAGATTGTCGTTTAATTTCGTGTATGGCTCGTATGTTGCGAAATTTAAATCTGAGAAACCTTCTCATTCACTTTACAACATAAAATTAAAGAATAGGATACTGTGAAGCTTCGGCAACTCGACTTTTTCGGGTTTGTCCACATTTATTTTCCCAATGGCTGATCCAATGTAAACTTCAATGGGTGAAAACCTCTCTAACTTGACCCACATTTGCAAGAACCTCTGTCAGTCGACATCAACTTGCTATTTCAGTTCACTTTTTGCAACCGAAATTATTTTACATTGACCGTTTCCGAAAATTTCGTAATTTCTGCTTGTCAATTCATTTTTTTTTTTTAGGAAGAGATCTTTTAGAATTACCCCTTCTGCCCATAGGATTCAGACACCACTGTGTGTTTTTACTAAAGAAA
Organism: Uloborus plumipes; assembly: GCA_038373865.1. Lineage (NCBI taxonomy): Eukaryota > Metazoa > Arthropoda > Arachnida > Araneae > Uloboridae > Uloborus > Uloborus plumipes. The sequence goes on from JAXGGA010010272.1 coordinate 8,345, forward strand.
AAGTTGGAGAAATGTACCCAGTGAAGAGAAACAAGGCAGCACGAGCGACACGTTTTCCAAGCAGGCGTGAGCATCTAAATGCATTAGTAGTAAGCACCCCACTCTATGCGGCAGAAGGAGGCAAACAACTCAACAGTCCAGAAGGGGGCGTGGTCGCTTCGCCGCCATCTTGGATGGTCACGTGATCTTGCAGGGTGTATTTTTGGATGACGTCATCAATGACGTCACGTAATTTCTTATAATCTTGCACGAGGGTTCCGATGCCGTCCGCCATCTTGGATTTCTTATTTTTAATTGAGTATTTAATTGATTGAGCCGCCATCTTGGATGATCACGTGATTCCTCCGCCATCACGCGTTAATTCATGTCTGATCTTGACTTACTTAATTATTCATTTAATTCGTTTAATTACTTTATTTATTCTTACTGAAATAATATTTGCGAGGGTAATATTCTAAAATGCTGTTCCCACACATGGGGTTTGAACCCGGGTCCCTTCGCTTCGTAGCCCAAGTCTATAACCACTAGACCGGACTAGGCAGTTACTTAGGATGGATAATAAAGCATTAAATAGATAACTTATACCTCGTGACGTCATCTTTTGGTCACTGTAAGCATTATTTTGACAGCTGTGAAATCTTAAAAATGTGGGTTTGCTTAAACAAAAATAGTGGCGCCATCTATCTGAGAATAGAAGAAATAAGATTTTTTCGGTTTTACTGACTTGGAAAAAAGGTGGCGCCATCTATGGGAGGTTATTTGAATAAAGCGTTTTGATTTTATTTAAGTGAAGAAAGCTGTTTGCTGGAAAAAATTGATGGCGCCATCTAGCGGATGGAAAAAAAATATCTTTTAATGTGCAAATATATAATTTTAAAAATAAAAAGGAAGATGTCTGGTGGGATTCGAACCTACGATCTCAGAGTTGCATGAAGGAACCATAACATGATTGGCAAGCGCTATACCGATCATGCTATGGTGACTTCGTGAGATTTTTGTTATTTATGAAAGACTTGCGGCTAAAACAAAGTTTAATGACGTCTTGACTTATTCTTACATGTTTTGGAGGATCATTGTGAATGTGAATAAGGTTTATAAAATACCGTATAAATAGAGGTGCAAAATTATGTTTACCTCATTATATCGATATGAATTTTAACGTACGGATTGATCATAATCGTTGCTGTGATGGACAAGGTTCTGACTCCTCTGTATCGGGATCCTCAAGTTCCAGGAAGCTTTGGAGGTGTGAATGCTTTACATCGTGCTTTAAAAGGACGCGTAAAGACAAAGGAGATCAAAAAATGGTTGCAGACCAAGGACTCGTACACTTTGCACAAGCCTATCAGACACTCGTTTCAGAGAAACCGAGTCATCGTGGGAAACATCAACGAGCAGTTTCAATCTGATTTGGTCGATATGCAGTCCCTAGCAGACACCAATGATGGTTATAAGTATTTACTGACTTGCTTGGATATTCTATCAAAGTATGCATGGGTTGTGCCTCTGAAAAGTAAGAAGAGTGATGAAATTGTATCTGCTTTTAAAGTTATATTTTCAGAAAGAACACCGGAAAAATTACAGACAGATGCCGGTAAAGAATTTATAAACAATAAAGTGCAAAAATATCTAAAAAAGAAAAATGTGCACTTTTTTACGACAAACAATTCAACAAAAGCATCGGTCGTTGAACGTTTCAATCGCACTCTCAAGACAAAAATGTGGAAGTATTTTACTGAAACGAATACGAAACGCTACATCGATGTGATTGATAAACTGGTGTAGTTACAATAATACGTGGCATCGAAGCATAAAAATGAAGCCTTCATCGGTAACAGTGAATAATCAAGATAAAGCTTGGAAAAATCTTTATGGGGATCTCGAGTCTACAAGAAATGAAATTAAATCTTCACTGAAAGTAGGAGACACCGTTAGAATAAGTAAAGAAAAATTGCGATTTGAGAAAGGATATGAGCAGAATTGGACCAGAGAAATATTTATGATTCATAAGGTATTACCCAGAAATCCCGTAGTGTATAAACTCAAAGATCTCGCTGGCGAAGTATTAGAGGGTACTTTTTATTCACAAGAGCTACAGAAAATAACAGATTCCGGCTATTATCCCATTGAGAAGGTCTTAAAAACAAGACGACGTTTAGGAAGAACTGAATATTTTGTAAAGTTTCAAGGTTATCCTGAAAAATTTAATGCATGGGTGAGTGATGTGAAAGGGATATAAAAGAGTGCTGTACTTACCTCTGGCATTTAGTCGCAATCATGTCATTCTTTGTGACACTTATCAGTGACAGCTCTAGTCGCTATTTCCCTGAGAATAAAACTGCCCATTTTATTACACAGCTCCCGTCCAGTATTCATTTGAGTCACCATGAATGGGAAGTGGGTTTAACAGATATTATATACCCTCATTCGTGGTATAACATAAGGTCGAATAATAATTTATTCGGATTTGATTTAGGCGATGGAAAGATACAAGGGCGGAGAGTACCTCCTGGTTGTTATGAAACAGTCCCAGATCTCTTGAAAGCTATGACATTAACGGCATTCAAAAATAAAATAGAATTTCTGTATCACCCTGTAACCAAACGAGTGACCGTCAAAATAAAAGAAGAAGGTTGCAAAGTCGTTCTTCATACAGGTATAGCAGAACTTTTAGGTTTGAGGCCGGAGAGTTCAATGAAACAATACAGAGTCCTTTTGTAGCCGATCCGGCAGCTTCCTTTCCCGTCATGTATGTGTATTGTGATCTAGTGGAGCCACAAATCGTAGGTGATGTTAAAGCTCCTCTTTTAAAAATTATCAAAGTAGAAGGAAGAGATGGTGAAATGGTTAATGTTCATTATACGAGACCCCACTATTTACCTGTCATTAGACAACATTTTCAAACAATAGAAATAGATTTGCGTCTACACTCTGGCGAATTCGTTCCTTTTGAACGAGGAATGATATACATTGTACTACACTTTCGCATGAAACAAATTGTATAAATACTGCATGACATTGACGTATATCATCATTTGTGAACAAAACGTGAATCATGCTTGTTCCTTACACTTGCTGTCCGAAAAAATTTGAAGACTATTATGTCGGGCAAACAGGGGACGGAATGCCCTTTTATCAAGGACTGTCTCTGCAAAAGGGACATGGCCTTGGTGGATTTTTCGCAAAACTTTTCCGCACAGCGCTGCCTTTCTTAAAAGCATTCACACCTCCAAAGCTTCCTGGAACTTGAGGATCCCGATACAGAGGAGTCAGAACCTTGTCCATCACAGCAACGATTATGATCAATCCGTACGTTAAAATTCATATCGATATAATGAGGTAAACATAATTTTGCACCTCTATTTATACGGTATTTTATAAACCTTATTCACATTCACAATGATCCTCCAAAACATGTAAGAATAAGTCAAGACGTCATTAAACTTTGTTTTAGCCGCAAGTCTTTCATAAATAACATAAATCTCACGAAGTCACCATAGCATGATCGGTATAGCGCTTGCCAATCATGCTATGGTTCCTTCATGCAACTCTGAGATCTCAGGTTCGAATCCCGCTAAAATATTTTAATTTTTATTTAAAATTATATATCTACAAATAAAAGATTTTATTTTTATGCACTCCGATAGATGGCGCCACTATTTTCTAATAAAAAATTTGCTTAAAGATCCACTAAGTCAGTAAAATCAATTAATCTCTGATAGCTTTCTTTACTGCCTACAGTCACCGACAGATGGCGCCACTATTTTTTCTCTAACAAGCTCACATCTTAAAATTCCCCCCAGCTTCCTTTATTGTTTATGAACGCGACTACTAAAATTACGCTCTTATAGTTTTATTGTCCATCATAAGTAACTGCCTAGTCCGGTCTAGTGGTTAGAGAACTCGCGTTCGGAGCGAAAGGTCCGGGGTTCAAACCCCACGCATGGGAACAGCATTTTAGAATATTACCCTCGCAAATATTATTTCAGTAAGAATAAATTAAATAATCAAGTTAATAATTCAGTAATTAAATAAGTAAGTCAAGATCAGACATGAATTAACGCGTCAATACAAGAAGGCGGAGAAATCACGTGATCATCCAATATGGCGGCTCAATCAATTAAATACTCAATTAAAAATAAGAAATCCAAGATGGCGGACGGCATCGGAACCCTCGTGCAAGGTTATAAGAAATTACGTGACGTCATTGATGACGTCATCCGAAAATACCTCCTGCAAGATCATGAATCCAAGATGGCGGCGAAGCGACCACGCCCACTGTTGAGTTGTTTCCCTCCTTCTGCCGCGCGGTTTACGGCTCCTACTACTTGCATTCTTATAGGAGTTATTAACCCATTTATGTCAAAGTTTTTTTTAACAATTTTTTTCAATTTTTATCTGCTTAAAACTCTTACTTGGGATGGTTTACATACATTTTAGGCGTAAAATAGATCGCCGTTGCCATATTTATTAAGTTATTTAACGTCCTGTTTATGGGACACTAGGCAGATATAAGCGCAAAATACTTCCTTACTTGACTTTACTTTTGCAAAGTAACATTACAGAAGGCATCTGTGATCAATTTTAAGCAAATCGTTTAAAAATAGTTTAATTTTATGAAAAAAAAAAAGCTTGTAAAAAACTTTTATTTTCTGCTGCTACCCATGCTGGATCGTTGCTTGGCTGATTTGTCTGAAAATAGCTGTCAAGAAATAAACTCTGATGTCCAACTAGTGGTTCTATCTGGTTTTCTCAAGAAGAAGGACTATTTAACTTGTGAAAAACAGTTTTAGTAAAAGGATATACGCATTACAGGTTTTTGTATGAAGTAACTAACAAGCGTCCCGTTTTTAGGCTTCTGGGGAATAAATGGGTTAAAAACACAGTAAAAATGATTAACTGCAACCAGTGCTGCAGTTGGGAGGAAAATGTTTGGTGGAAGGGGGAATCACAACAAGAAACAGTGGTTTAAAACCAATTTATGCCACATTTGCATTAATTTTACAATTAAAATCCAAATATTTCAGGAGACGGAGCCCCCCCCCCCCTGTAACTGCATCACTTGCTGCAACCGCATAATAAACGTAATTCCTAAACTCTGCCCATCCAATTGCGCGTGAGAGCAGTATATTATTTTGCATTGAGACAAAAGAAATTTCACATAGTGGAAAACGAAACCTGAAGGACTTCTCCGAGAAGAAAAGAATATCAGTTACAAATTTTCAATTCAACTAGAAACATCCCAGAGTAGAGAATATCGTGTGTCGATGGAAAAGCTTTTCTTTCACTCCAGAAGATAAAGGCAACATTTTAAAGAATTTATCTGAAAAACTCACTTAAACTTGAGAGTAAAAATACCAGTAGAGATAAGATTACTGGAAACAATCCACACTCTTCATATGGAAATAAATTATAACCTCAGGTCTTCTTAAAATTAGCGAATCGAAACAAATCACAGGATTAATTATAAAATATATCAATTCCCTAGACTTTTTCGTCCGACGGCCTATTTATCAGATTTATTGGCAGGTACTTGATGAAACAAGTGATCTGGAGCAAATTTTAACAATAATTATTGTTCAGAAACCTTATAATCATTTGTTCTAGAGTCGAGACTACAGCCATAGTGCATACTCTATAAATATCTACCGAATTCAGATAATGCATCAACTCGGATTATACAAAATTTCAGTATCTGTTTCCCCAGGCAGGTTGGCTACTTATTCCAGTTTCAATTAGATGATAAATTATAGAGAATCTGTTATGTATCACACGAACGAAAACTCGTTCGCAAGGTAAGAAGCTAAAGCAGGAGTGCCCACGGGGGGGGGGGGGGGCTCTTTCTGTTTACCTGAGAAGGGTGTTTTTTTTTTTTTTTTTTGACCACGAAACTTTTGGTGGAAAGAAAATTTTAAATTTTTTCAACAAGAGATGGTAAGATGGACGGTAATACTTTTTTCATGTACTTCTTCCAAAATTTCATGCCGTGTCTATTAAATAGTGAAGAACACCTTAGAGAGGGGATGGTGTCAAAGTGTCTGTTCCAAAAAAAGGTTCGGACTGTTTAATTTCATTTCCAGTAGACTTGATTTCTACTGGAACTAGAAGAATTCCGTACGATGAATACGAGTGAGTGATGAAAGGGTGGGAGTCAAGATGGATAAAACGAAATATAACTTTTATTTAACAATTTATTTATTTATTTTTAGTAAGATTTACGACCATACTATTAACCAGCTTTTTGTGGATTTATTTGCACGGGGGGAAGTTAATCAGATAACATATTTTGAAACCTTGACTAGCCTGACTCGAATCGTTATAAAACTAGACTAGAATCACCGTATATCGTTTAAAATTGCCTTTTTTTTTAAATTTCAATTGCGGAACTTTTTCCAGGGAAGAGTTCGGAACAACATTTCAATCTTTAACGTCATCAATGATGGACGGATTTTTTTTATCCTCGGAACTTCTAATTCTCAAGCATTTCCAGGTAAGGAAGCCCCACCCCCATCAAAAACATCATTGAAAATTGTCTAAAATTCCGTATTTGAAATTCAATGTCGAAAAATTGTTGGCCGTGTAGAATCCATCAAAGGAGGGGCCCATCGTCCCTCCTTTGCATTCCTTTGACTTCACTTGACCCTTCTAAACGTGAATCTAAATAGTCATGATTCTCTCTCGACCAAGGTATTTTCTCTGAGTGCTGAAAGCGACATAAAAAGAAACAAAATATATATATATATTTACTAATAATAATAATACAACAAATCAGAAATTTTGTTTTTGAAAAAAATTTTCCAAAGTCAAAGAAAACGTGTAGCATCCTCATGAAATTCTACTAGCGACTAGAAATACCATTAGAAAACAATTGCCTCAAATGGCACTGCAAGTAACTGCTTCAGTTCTACGAAGTATTTTCTTGCAATGAAATAAAAAGCCTTTTATCGTATTTGAAGACGTCAATCAAACAGGGCCAATAGTCCGTGGGACAGTAAGGCATATCGTTTCGTTTGGAAAAAATAATTTTGACACACAAGAAAACAACGGAAGTGTACGAAAAAAATGTTTAATGTGAAGAATATTAAAAGTTCTGGAATAAAACGCTGCTCTCAAGTACAAAAAAGTGCCATTAAATAACGAACTATTTCACAAACGCGTAGGTGATATTGCACCGAATTTTCTTCCGATGAGCCAATGGGAAGCGCCGAAAACGTAAACAAACATTAGATCGTAATACGCAGTGTTTATTTTATGTAGCTTCTGCTAAGTGCAAGAGCAAAGCGTTGTGTATTAACTGTTTTGGCTTGTCATATGCAGAAATATTGGTTTTATTCTTCAAACTTTGTTACTAAAACGAATTTTTGTTCTAATAGAATGTCAAATTTAATAATAATTTGGCATCACTGCTTCGTTTTCTAACGTTTGGCAACAAATGCTTACACCGTTATGGCTTGAGTTATGTGCACTGAGTCGTTTGTGTTTTTTCGTTTTGTTTTTGCAATGCTATCGTGTTTTTAAACAAACATCATTGGAGTTCTTCATGGATCAAGATTTATTCTTATCACATTAATTTCCAAATATTCTCAAAAATGTGTTGAACTATGATGCGGAACTTACATCGCAGAAGGCAGAAGTATCAACTCCGTCACAGAACATCACAGTAATCACGGCATTTAAAACCGATTTGAATCAACTCCAGATATTTTCTAGAAACACGATCCTCTTACGTTCTTCTAAATATCTTGAAAAATGAGTATGTGCTACAGATTTTATTATTTTCATATTTAATTTCGTTCACACAGGTTAGTATTCAGACTTGCTTCTCAAACGATTTACTGCGAAAAGACCCCCGAGTAGAACTCAGTATAAACGGGGGCGAAGCACATTACAATTAAAGCCAAAACTTTTTCAAAATATCAAAGAACCTGCTTCGAATAAATTTCCGAAATGATAACTAATATTTGAGAGCAAGCAGCTGCCATAGAGCAGAGGAATTGACTTGATTGTTCCCCCAAGGACTTAACATCCTATTTTCTATAAAGCATCCTATTTTGTGTTCATCGAGAAACCGTAACAAATGTATTTATCCTGTAGAATATTTACAATGAACAGAAATTTACTTCTTTTAATATTTCCGTTTTCACTATTCAGTGTGAATAAAAATCTTTTCTATACAATCTTATCATAAAATCTTACAGGAATAAAACTAAGCATACATTTATTGAGAAATTGTTGTGTTTTCAAACTGTAATAATAATTTTGTTTTCAACATCTTTTTTAAATACAAGGTAGTATTTAGTTGTACTTTATAAACACAGTTTTTCACATTTTCTGCCTTACAAACTGATTAGAAAATCAATGATTCATATTTCTGATATACAAGACGAGTTATTCACAAAAGAAAAAGAAAGAAAAATTGCACCAACCCTAGGTTTATTGAAGCTATAGAAAAAAGTTTTCTGCGAAACTTTGTTCCATAATGAAGGAGCAACTGGTCAAATTTTTATTTCCTTGTGGTTTTTGTGATACAATTATTAGAGTTAGTTTTTCTGAAAGGTATTTGCACCAATAGTCCGAATTTGGATGTTGTCACCCCCAAAAATAGTGGAGGGGGCTACTAAAGTTACAACAAATGGCTTCGCTAAAATTCCCATATCTTCATTATTTCTTGATTTATAACCGGTTTTCAAACCTTAAAATGCTTAAATCCACCTTATAAAAATTTGAGGCAAAAAAGTCTCAATTCAAATTGTTGACACGTGTTTCTAAGCTATTAAGAGCTCTTTTCAATGTAAAAGATGAGAGTTTATGAACGTAAAGTCTACCGGCTAAGGATGTTTTTTTTTTCATTGAATAGGGGCTCCTTGTAATTAATTCCTTCATTTGGCCAATCGGGTGGGGGTCCCCCCCCCCCTAAGTTTGGAAACAAAATGTGAATGCAAATTTATGTGTGTATTTACCTTTTTTACAATATGTATTGAATTTGCCCCTTTGCCCTGACCCACCGTTTAGAGGAGGTTAAACTGCCCCCCGTCCACCCCATTTCTTTGAAAAATTTTGTTTTTTGTCGCTCCCACTCAGGTGCCCACAGGGGGGGGGGGGATTATGGCGCAAGTTGCGCCATCAACATTTTTGGGGGGGATTTTTTTTAACTCATTTATTTGTTTATTTAAATTATTAAAAAATTTATTTTTTAATTTAAACTACTTACTGTTTTTTTAAAATGAAAATTATTCATGAATTTATTTTTTCAATTTAAATTATGTTCTTAATTTGATTATTTTTATTTATGTACTTATTTATTTGTTGTGTGTGTGTGTAATGTGTATGCGATTGGAATGTCTGGAAGGAAAAAAAAGCGATTCTATTCTGCCCATAGTTTGAGCTTTTAAAAAAGTAATAATATGAAAAATATAATAGTTATAATTTTAATAAATATATAAATAACGATAAAAAATAAATATAAAAAAATGAATAAATAATATTTAAAAAATAAATAAATAATATTAAAAAAAATAAATAAATAAGATTTAAAAAATAAAAAATAATAAAAGGGTAAAAAAAAATTTTTTTTAAGCATAAGGGGATTGTGAAAATGTTTGGGGGGGAATTTAAGCAATTGAGCTTGGGGGGGGGGATGGGCACCCTTGGTTACATCCGAATTCGTACTCCTGGTGCCAATACCTTTCAGAAAAAGTAACTCCCATAATTATATTACAAAATTCTCACGGAGAACCAGCTGAAGTTTTACAGCCGCTCAAGAAAACCACGAGTGAGCACGGCTCGGCGTCGAAAAAAATGTCGCCAAGCCGAAAAGTAGCCAACCTACAGAATATACTGAAACCGTTCCGTAATATATTTTCCGGAGCTGCAGTTTAATTTATTCTAGTGTCCAGCGTAAAATTCAATTGTCGACCATGTTTCGTCCGTTATTTTACGAAATTCGCCCTCTAAATTACCGTCTATAATGAATTTTACAACTCACCAAACCCATATTTACCACAGCAAAACCATTGCTTTTACGTGGAAAATCGAGTAGACGAGATTATAGCGGAGCAACATGTTTACATTTTCCTTGTCTATGATTGGTTCCGAGTTGCTGAACGATGCAACGATAAAAGAAGCATATTCCTTCGCAAAGATGATACAGTTCCTCATTTAATTTCAATTTTCGAACTTAATTGCAGCAGTTAGTTCCAGAACTTTTTGTCTCGTAATTTCTAAGCATAATTTTACAAAAAAGTGGTATTTTCTTTCGTGTCAAAATTTTTGCTAAGAAACTTTATTTCTAGCAATAATTCCGGAGCTGAACCACGGACTACAAGTCTGCTGCGACACGCGTGATTTGTTGGCTGAATTCCAACTAATAAACGTGACAGCGAAAACAACGCTGGGTTTCGTTTAAAAAATATATTCGAATTATTTCTGCACAATGCAGTATTCTCAAGACCTCGAGGAGTGGAAGAGATTTAGAGCGTTTTGGTCTCCTTTGCAGGGACTATGTTTCTTAAGGTGTTCCGTAATACTTGGGGCCGAGGCAGTAGCTTCCATACTATTGTGCACCTCCCCGCAAGATCTGCATGACATCTAATGAAAATAAAACATTAACAGTTCATTTTTTTTTTCTTAATTTTGAGTCCTAGTTTGTTTATTTATCTTTTTTTTAATGTAAAAAAATTCGCTTTTGTAATAGTTTCCAAATTTGCGAAGAGTCAGATAAAACTGCAGCATATTTTTGGGAGGCCGCAAAAACCTCATATTGGAGAACCCCTGTAGAAAAGGAACACAATAGATGCTTTGGTAATTCAATTTCTTTGTACATAATTCTCTATTTTGGTATGATTTGCTGAAAGGTTTGGAAACTGTTTGAACAAATAATAGATTTAAGTAGATTTAATAGCTAAAATCAAATAATGAAGAACCTAAAAAATACACTTCCAAGAAATGAATGAATTGGATTTCTCGCAAAGTCTTTATCTGACACTAAACAGCAACATTTAAACATTTTCCTCAATTCGTTAAGAACTTGATAATCTTTCAAAAATTCTAGGAATTTTCCATTGTTCTAGATTTTGCTGTGTCATAGTAACCCTGACGTACGATATTGGCAAATCGTTCTATATAAACAAAATTTCAATCCAAAAAAGAAATGAGAATGAAATTATAAAATCGTCAATTTTTATTCCGCGATATCACCAACCACTATGTTTTGTCGGAAAAAAAAAACTGAATTGTTATTGAAGGAAGAGTATCATTAGAAAAGTGAAACAAAAATAGATTTTCGAAGAGTTACGGAGAGGGAGTTGGTTGCAATGTTCAGCAAGTAATCCTAATTACTTATGACGCAATTTCTACGACAATTAACCTTTTCGTTTAGAAGCACAGTACCTACACATGAATCAAAGTGAAACAAGTTAAACCTCGAAGAAAACATACTGTCGTTTGATGAAATGGTCTTTTAATTAGATCTACATCAAGTTCAGCAATTTTTACATTTGCCAAAATAATAAAGTTTTCGAAATAATAATATTTTTAATGAGATTTTACTTTCAAGAAACAGTTTAGGATGCTAAACATTATAAAATCAAACTCAACGAAAATTGCCCAAAATTATTTGCGTTGATTTCGATGATTAAAAAAAAAAACATTTTACGGTTTCAAAAAAGTTCAATTCGAAATTCAAATAACTATAGGAGGCGATGCAGTCTCTAGATAATGGCGGCTGAAAGTGGTAAAACCAAAACCAACTCACATATAGGATTACCTGTCAAAGGAGCCATCTGCCCCGTCCGTGCAAAATTGAAATGTTTAACCTCTTTGGCTAATTTCTTAAAATAAATGGATGCACAGATATCCGACAATCTGTGCATCCATAAGCTCTTTTTTTTTTTTTCATTGAAAAAGGCGTTCCTTGTAACGCCGAAACACGTGTCTGCAGTATCCCTGCGTATTTGTGCTGAATTAACGTTGGTTGTTTCTTCACTAATTTTTGTACAAAGGTAATTAGTTTCTACATTAGTGATCCCTGTCCTACTATTGTTTGCTGTTGATTGCTCTTTAGACAAGGTAAACGGCGATTGAGACAAACTGATTTTAAAGGTCCAATTCAGTTCGTTTGAACAAAAATTCGACTGTATTTAAAAAAAAAAAAAAAATAGGCTAAAAAAAGTAAAACGCACCAAGTAATTTTCAACTTTGAAAATTTAACAAAATTCCAAATAAACTGAAGAAGATATAATCAGTTTCTATCAACATTAAGAAAGACAAAACGCAACAGAATTCATTTCTGAAACAAACACTACTAATTAAGGCTATTATTTTACTTTTTTTTTTACCCCCGTGAAAAACAAGTCATGTAAGTCTTATGCAATCATAATTGTGAATTTATCTTTCGAGGACTAATTATGCGTTTCTTATTAAGCGTAATAGGTATCTCGAGTTTTCAAAACACATGTCTAATACGTCATTATAAGATCTGTTAAAAAATAAATAAAAAAATAAATTGCGAATGCAATTGGCTAGTGCAAGTTTTATGCTTCGTGGTGACGGGGCTTCTCTTATTCTTTTCTTTTCGTTTGTTCCGATTATTTTTTTTTAACGCATAAAGTTTTCTTATTTGTACAATACTAAATTGGAGATGTAAATTTTCTGGAAATTTAGAAACGTAGGAAAAAAAAAACGCATTTGCATTCGGTGTGGGGGCGGGGTTAGGGGAAATGGAAAGAAAAAAAAATCCATTTGGAAAAATTGATTTTTTACAAATAAAAAGTATAAAGCAGTGAGTAACCGCCCCTAAGCAAGCGCTAAGGCAGGAACATGCACTAGGGTAAAAGTAACAATATAACATGGAACAAAAGTAGTTTTTTTTAACAGTTCTTTAACATTTAAAGCATGCAATTCTCTTTTTTTTCTCAACAGAAATCTTCAATACTTGTACTATTAAAAAAAGCGTTTTTATTTCATAAATTGCCAGTAGCTCTATTCGAAACACATAAAAATAACCAAATTAAATCAAATCAAATCATTAATCAACAATGAATCTAGGGTAGGATGTGATTTTAAGTTAAAAAATAATTTTTTTTTAAACACTTTCCTTTTCTTGAGCAGAAAGTTTTAGTGCATTTATTATTTTAAGGAAAGTTTGTTACATACATATATTGTGCACATTTACATACATACATTAAATGCATATAAGTAGACCGATGTACGGGAAAATTCAACTATCTTATCAAAGTTGCATCAGCCAAGTTCGCGTTTTCATGTGCGATACTGAACGAGGAAAAAATATTTATACTATAATAAAAATGTTATATATCGCTGTTCCGGAAGAACAGTGACGTATTTGCATTTGACAAATGTTTTCAGTTACGTCATTGTTCTTCCGGAACGGCGATATAATATATAACATTGGAATGTTAATAATTTCATGCCAGAAATTTCAAATTTTTTCATTTTCCCGAGTAGAAATAAAGTCCTTCAAAGAAAAAAAAAAAAAACCTGTTCCACCCAGAAAATTTCTTTTTCCTTACTTTTTTTCCCCTGACCATTACTACACGTGATTTTGTCATTTACTTGATTAAAATTGCAAGGAATTTTGCAATCTCTAGTGAGATGTTTGAAATAATTCAAATTTGATTGCAAGATTTAATTCGTTTTGAACTTATTCAACCATGGTCCCCTTCCTGTAATTCAAGGTTCCCTCATTTTCTTTTTTCCCTCTGTAGCGTCCATTGAACTAGAAAAAAGGAATTAATCTCCCTTTTGTACAATCGTAGCTACTAGCTAGATGTTCTCAGTTGCATGAAAAATATGGTCTTTTAATGACAAAAATGGTGCGTCATCGCACACACACAAAAGATGAAAACAATTAAGCACATTACTAGAGCAGCCAGGATCAACCTTTTTTTGGGGGGGGGGGGTCATTAGTCTTTACACGTACATAAAAGACCGCATTTGGCTGAAAAGTGTTTTAGGGGAATTAACCTCCAAATTCTCTTTCCTTGCACCGGGAAATTGCTTTCAGCATTGAAATGTTGGAAAGAAGTTCACGATCCTGTCCCCCTCCCCCCCCCCCAAAAAAAAACACTTTACTGATCAAAAATTATATTCTCGGTAAAAGTTGAGAATAACCATTAACTCAGGAACTGTTGAGTGAATTATTTGGATTTCAAAACTGCCTCTCTTGCAAAATAATCGACAGTGGTTGCAAAGAACCGACTGTTCAATAAGTTCACGACCCAAAGATGGAACCCTCATAAAATTCCCGACCATACGATCGGAAAGTTGAACAGTTCATAGAATTTACGATTGGGAAAATGACTCTTTAAAATGTATCAGCGAAAAAACTTGGTCCTTCAGTTCCAATTTGCCTCTGAAATTTTCTTCATTTATTTCCTCATTTCTGTTCTATAATCCACCACAGTATTTCCTTCAATTTGCGATTATCTGATAGATGTATCTCTTTTTTTCCACAAAAAGAAATAAACAATATATTTGATTCTTCTCCCAAAACTTTGTTGAAAATTCATACGTGACGTTGCAAGAGTTGCCCATAAAGTTTTTGGTATCACCCGAATTTGTTCACCCGCCCCTTCATTCGAGCGAGAATTTGATGAAAGATCTACGTCCTCCAGAGATGAGCCTCAATTAAAACGAAGAGACTTTTTAGCTTTTGTTATCGTTACATCATTGCTTTCACACAAAAACCAATTAATAAGTTCTCATATTTTGAGAAATTCTTTGAAAAAAAAAGGAAAAAAATGCAGGTTAAAAAATTGTGGGTGAAACCTTTGAAAAAGTTTTGCTTCTCTCTATTGTCAATGCAACTTCTCTACTAATAATAAAGCTGAAGGTGGGTCTGTCTGTCTGTTACGCGCGTAGCGCCAAAACCGCTTGGTCGATTTTCATGCCACTTGGCACAAAATTAGTTTGTAGCATGTAGTTTTGCACCTCGAAGCGATTTTTCGATAATTCCATTTCGTTCTTTTTCTATTCGAATTCTTAGCGGAAATTCGGTAAAATAGGGAAGAAATATTTCATACACATTTTCAAGTCTTATGTCATTCAAAAGCTTGAATTTTTCTGCACAAAATGAAGTTTTTTCGAAGTTTCTACGATCATCAGGAGAGCTGTAACAATTGTTTTTAGAATCCCGAAATTCAAGGCTTAACTTCAGTAAAGCAAGCCAAACGATTCTAAAATGGTTGAACTCGAGAATGAAATTTGTTTGAAAAAAAAGATGAAATGAATTATTTTATCAACGGAAATCAACTTTTCATGTTGTTGCCATGGTTACGTGTTCATACTTATTTTTGTTTCGTTCTTTTTCCAGCGTTGCCAGACGTAGTATTTTTGATACTATGGTAGTATTTTTTCGGCTCAAATAAGCAGCGTAGTATTTTTCCGGCAACCCTGTTTCCAATATACTAATGACTTAAAAGATTTGGCGGATTTTTTTTTTTTCCATTTCATGGATTTCGCATTTCAGCAATATTGATTTTGACAACGTTTGGAAACAGTCGCCTATTTAGCGAGAAAGGGGTACCCAAAGCACAAAGATTAACCAAATATCGTAAAATTGCGACATTGCAACATTCTTTTTAAAGTGTTTCATTTCAGAAAATGTATTGTTTTGTTTTTAAAGCTAGGGAAGGAAACTTTCTTCTTCTTTCAAATTTTGGTAAGATTTCTGTTGGTTTCTGTGAGCAACAAAATTGTTCTTATTTTCTCTTTTGGCTTATTTTTGTGCATCTCCCCTTTGGGTTTCATTTGAATGTCACAAGGGGATGTTTTACCCCTTTTATGGAGTAAATCAGTGTTAATTTCAATGCAGATGAATTGGCGCGAACACTTGGCGATATTTTGCCAAACCTTTAGTCGCCAATTTGGCGACAAATTTGGCGATTTTTTTTTTGGTTCAATTTGGCGCTATTGGCGATATTTTGCGAAAAATCCACTGAATGATGTTAAAATTGGCGATATTTAGGAGATTAATCATTGTAAAACATTTTTTTGCATTGTTTCGTGCCAAACTAGGGATTTCAATGTTTGAATTGTTATCTTGCTCCCTCCAAGCACTATTTTAGCACTTAAGGCATCTACTAAGAAATGTACACGTAAAAGGAAGTAGTGTAGGGTTCATACCAAATTTTTATGTCATACTTTGAAGGAATTGTAGTTGAATTATAACTAAAATACAGTATTTTTTCTGCTATATCAATTATTTTACAAATGAACTTTTAATTTTATACCACGGGCAAAGCCGTGCGGGTACCACTAGTGTCATAATAATATGCTAACTCATTATAAATAAACGATTTCCAATTTTTACTCGAACTATGTGAAGCAGTAATGTAAGAAATAAGCCACGATCATAAAACTATAGATATGTCGAACTCCATACAGATTCCCTAACCATTTAAGAAAAAAAAAGTCGCAGCAATACGACGGTCAAAAATTCGCAGTTGAATGGATTTAACAAGCGTCAAAGCAATTTTCAAAAGCGAAGCTTGTTCCAGAGTTGTGCAGTAGTGACCATCCATAAAAAAAGTAAAAAATAACAATAATAAATAAAATAATAGCGTCGCAAACAGCTCCCTTCTTTTGATAATAATATAAAGGCCAGAGAAAGAAAAATAAACAAAACGAGCTTCGTGTTCCATGATCCGTGACTGTTCTTGAAAAGACAGGTGGAACTCCAGACGGCATTAAAGCTGAGGGCGGGAGATCTATGGAATAGAATTGAGACGCCCGAAGTAACTGATGCAAGATATTTATTTGAAAGGTGCGCGTGTCAAATGTGGCAGCTATAATTCTAACGGAGATGCAGTGTCGTAATAAGGGTTCAGGGAGTGCGCCCCGCTAAAGAGACACCAGCTATTGCGGGGGTGACGAAAACTGCCTGTCACGGCCAGGGTTCGTCAAAACGGGCCCAGCCCGAAAAAACCCATCCGGGTTTTTTTGGGTGGGCCCGCTTGAAAAAACAAACTGTGTCGGTTAAGTGGTTTTTTTCAAAATTTACTGCATGTTAAAAACATTTCAGAAACAAACTAAACATTGCGAATATTTTGATCAATACTAAGCCTAGAAATAGGTATTGATCAATTTAGTTATAATATTTAGTTTGTTGTAATATTTAACCTTGGTCAGTACCTGGTCCAGAAATCGCCATCTTCCTTTCCTGACAACTCATTAGGTATCTCTTCTCTATCTCTACTAATAATAAAGCTGAAAGTTTGTCTCTCTTTCTTTCTGTCTTTCCTTCTGTCTTTCTTTCTGTCTTTCCTTCTGTCTTTCTTTCTGTCTTTCCTTCTGTCTGTCTGTTACGCGCGTAGCGCCAAAACCGTTCGGTCGATTTTCATGCCACTTGGTACAAAATTAGTTTGTAGCATGTAGTTTTGCACCTCGAAGCGATTTTTCGAAAATTCCATTTCGTTCTTTTTCTATTTGAATTCTTAGCGGAAATTCGATAAAATAGGGAAGAAATATTTCACACACATTTTCAAGTCTTATGTCATTCGAAAGCTTGAAATTTTCTGCACAAAATGAAGTTTTTTCGAAGTTTCTACGATCATCAGGAGAGCTGTAACAATTGTTTTTAGAATCCCGAAATTCAAGGCTTACCTTCAGTAAAGCAAGCCAAACGATTCTAAAATGGTTGAGCTTTAGAATAAAATTTGTTTGAAAAGAGGGATAAAATGAATTATTTTATCAACGGAAATCAACTTTTCACGTTGTTACTATGGTTACGTGTTCATACTTATTTTTGTTTCTTTTTCTGTTTTATTTTTGTTTCTGTTTTATTTTGGTTCTTTTTCCAGGGTTGCCAGCGTCAATCTTCGTAGGCTACGGCCAGACGTAGTATTTTTGATTCTACGGTAGTATTTTTTCGGCCCAAATAAGGAGCGTAGTATTTTTCTGGCAACCCTGTTTCCAATACACTAATGCTTTAATTAAAAGATTTGGCGGATTTTTTTTTTTTTTTTCATTTTCATAGATTTCGCATTTCAGCAACATTGATTTTGACAACGTTTGGAAACAGTAGTATTTTGTAATATTTTTTTTAGAGGAGGCGGAGTATTTTTTTGTTCCAATTCTCTGGCAACCCTGTCTTTTTCCCGGTGAAGATTGTTTTTTTAAAGTGTTTCATTTCGGAAAATGTATTGTTTTGTTTTTTAAGCTAGGAAAGAAAACTTTCTTCTTCTTTTAAACTTTGGTAAGATTTCTGTTGGTTCCTGTTATCAACAAAATTGTTCTTATTTTCTCTTTTGGCTTATTTTTGTCCATCTCCCTTGGGGTTGCATTCGAATGTTCCAAGGGGGTGTTTTACCCCAATTATCGGGTAAATCAGTGTTTTCAATGCAAGGTGATATGAATTGGTTAACAAAAGTGATATGAATTGGCACGACCACTTGGCGATATATCGCCAAGCTTTTGATCGCCAATTGGCGATTTTTTTTTTTTTTTTTTCTGATTTAGGTTCAATTTGGCGCTGTTGGCGATATTTTGCGAAAAATCCACTGAATGATGTTAAAATCGACGATATTTAGGAGATTAATCATTGTAAAACATTTTTTTGCATTGTTTCGTAGCAAACTAGGGATACAAATGTTTGAATTGTTATCTTGCTCACTCCAAGCACTATTTTAGCACTTAAGGCATCTACTAAGAAATTTACACGTAAAATTAAGTAGTGTGGGGTCCATATCAGATCTTTATATCACTTTGAAGGAATTATAGTTGAACAAAACTAAAATAGCGCGTTTTTTCTGCTATATCAATTATTTTATAAATGAACGTTTAATTTTATACCACGGGCAAAGCCGTGCGTGTACCACTAGTTAGAAATAAAACTATACGTGAATTTCACACTTTTTGTTGTTTTTTAATACTTAGAAGATCACAATAATTATTCCAATCTATAAATTCAATTCAACATCTACAATATATCAATTTAAAAAAATCAATAAAACAATGCTGTTTCCAAATTTGCAGAATAAGAATTTTTTTCAGCAGGTCACAGTGACCTTTCTTCAGGACTCCGTGATTCTATGAAAAGTAAAAGTAGGTGCACAATGTTTGAATAAAGAATGATAGTAAAATGACTATTGAAAAAACCCAAAAAAGCCCAGGTTTTTCATCAAAAACCCCAGGTGCGCTGGGCTTTAAAAAATAAACACCTTTTTTTCAAACCATGATTACGATGCATTAGACCCGTCAGTTAGGGGAATTAGGATGAGTCAATAGGTCAATAGAAAATGTATTAAACTCCCACTCCAACATGAAGACAAAAAGACTTTGATAAAAATACAAAAAAAAATCATTTTTAAAAAGATCGTTCCCCAGGGTCTAAACCAGTGGTGGCCAACCCGCGGCACGCGTGCCACAATGTGGAACAGCAGATCATTAGGAGTGGCATACGAAGACTTCTTACTGAAAAAAATTTAAAAATTGGGGAAATAACGTCGTTCTAAGAAATATTGCCAATTACTGAAGCCCTTACTTTGATAAATGAGGGCTTATTACATTAGAATGAAGATTATCAATTGAATTTAGCTATTTCACCCTTTGTTATCCAGAGCCTAAATAATTTAAATTTAAGACTGTATGGAAAACTATCTTAAACCACTATAGATCATATACATTCTTTTGCAATAAACTTCAGTTTATTTCTCTTACTTTGGAAAAACAAAATCAACACATTTCACACCAATATTGGAAATAGCTATCCAAAATTAATAATGCCTCGAGGATAGGTGAAAAGTTATACAGTCGACATCATTATAACGAGCTTCGACTGTATATTTATTTTGAAGTATTTATTCAGTGTTAGGTTTGGGTTATAAGATGATTAAAAATTACTGATCTTTTCAAATTCTTCTTCTCTTTCTCTGCAAGACATTACTTGTTATCCACCGAAAACCCAAATCGAAATTGTCGACGTGCTGTATCTTGCAACATTGGAAATAAAGTGTAGGAGCTTACTTCAACTGCAATTCATCCAAATGATATTGATTTTGCAAATTTGTACCGACATTTTTTTTTCTTTCCAAATTTACATGTTTTTAATGTCTGGTGTTGCAAGTTTGGTTCAAAATATGTTTGTGGCCAAAGATTTTTTATAATTAATGCATAAAAATCAAACTACCGTTGAATGTTAATTGATAGCTCTTAAAACTCTTACATTTATTAGCTTTTCAAGAACCGATCCTAAAATTAATGACTAGGTAAAAAAAGTAACAAATTCGTAAGCCACATTAAGTACTACAGACTGTTTAATTTTTGGTGTCAGTCAAGCGTTTCATATTATTGGTTTATATTTTAAGCTTAACCCAACTGAGTAAATCTATAAAACTGTGTATTAACGATAACTCTTAAGTTCAGATGTTTTAAAAGTGTATTATCATTTTAATTTCTACTACTCAGAATAACGTTGAAAAAAGGTACTATTAATGTGAAAATCCCTTAGTCAGCAAACTAGTAAGTTTTCTGACTTTGAAAATTTTTTTCAGCTTGTTGGAAAAATTGAAAATGGCACGCCCACCATTTTCCCCCCAGATAGTAGCACTCTTTGCAAAAAGGTTGGCCACCCCCTGGTCTAAACTAACTTGTACGAAATTTCACAGCTGTAAGTAGTAGGTACAAAGGGGCCAGAGACCCAGAGACGTGCCGTCTGGGTAGGCAAGGTAGGCAGTGACTACCCATGAAGAAAACATACCAATTTTTTATTTCATTAAATGACATACAATGCGCTGATTGGAAAATATAAAGGCATTAAACAGCGAATATAGTAGAAAAACACGGAATTTTTCATTTTTCTTCCTTAAAAAAAGCATCGACTACCGCTGCTTTTCGACCACTGTATCTATACCATGCATCGTCTCAGGAAGTGCACGTGCCCCGCACTTTTCTCCCCAATGTTTGAAAAGCGGCGACGAAAGGCTGTCCGAAAAGTGCCTTTGCGGTTTCTTCTGTTCTCCGCCGAAACTTGACTGCGTCATACGCAGAACCATGCATGTGGAGTCTGTGACTTTTCTACGTTCTAGACGTCTTGTACGCCATCTTTCGTACAGTATTGTTGAATACTTGTAGTTTGCTATCTCCATTTCGTGTTTTCTTTTTCATGAAATATAGTAATTTTCAAATGTTTTGTGTTTTTTTGTATCCCGCTTTTACTTAGGATTAAGTTGAAACTATCCAATATGGATATGAGATAGTTTATAAATTATATACATATATGCAGGCGAATATTCCTGCATATATGTATATAATTTGTATAATAAGTAAACATCTTTCATAATCACATTGTTTTATTGCTTTTTACATTTCATGCGTTTTTAATGATATATATTATTCCAAAAATGTTCGCATCTGCTTACCCTAGGCATTCATTGATGGCACGTGCCTGAAAGGGGCCTACCTGAGCACAGAGAGAAAATTCTTGAGAGGGAAGGGAATTTTTGTTTTGCTTCAAATTCAAAACATATTTTAAGTTAAATCTTTTTTTTTTTTTTCAGAGGGTGGGGGAGGGGGGGGATATTTTTTTTTAAATTATTCGTTTAAACAAACTAATGCATGTTTAAACTAAATTTTTCTTCGTAGGGGAATTTTAATTCAGTAAAGGATTATATGTAAGATGTATTTTGATTTTATTTGTGTTTTTCTTGAGGGGGGGGGGGGGCGATTTGGTTCAAATTGTAATGGATATTTTAATCAGTAATGGATATTTGGGATCAGTATGGATAATGTTAATGGATATTTTAATTTCAGTAATTTGTGGTGATCCCCCCCCCCCTCCAAGTCCACAAAAAATTTTCCACCAACCGCAAAAATAAAAAAATAAAGAAAGAAAGAAAAAAAAAATATTTGTAAATAACTAAATCTATACAACATCCAAAAGCAACTTATTATTATTTATATCATAAGGAAATTTTAAGTTTATTTAAAGTGAAAAAGCAGTGGATGAAATTCTACTCAAATAAATTTGCATCAAATGACAAATATAAGCTTTTTTGAAAAACTGACATGAGACGCATAATTGTGCTCAAAGAATAACTTTTACACAGTGTTCTTGAAAAATTATGAAATACTGTTGGCCCCGCTTAAACGAGTACTGTCGGTTCCAAGAAATATTATTCAATTAAGCGGAGAGGCATCTATGATCAATTTTAAGCAAATCATTTTTAAATAGTTTAATTTTATCAAAAAATAAGTTCGCAAAAAAACTTACTTTCTGCGGCTACCCATGCTGGATCGTTGCTTGACTGATTTGTCTGAAAATAGCTGTCAATAAATAAACTCTGATGCCCAAATACTGGCTCTAACTGATTTTCTCAAAGAAGGAATTTAACTTATGAAAAACAGCTTTAGTAAAATGATATACGGGCATTTCACGGTATTTGTGACATAGGAGTGCCCGTAACGAAACTTTTTAAAAGTTTAAAATTTTTATATGATAAAAAAAGTGATAAAAAAAGTGCTTGGAGTAGAGGCGGGTCTAACGGTACGCGGACTAAGCGGCCGCGTGGGGCCCCGTCTACCCGTGATGCGCCATGGGCCCCGAAATTCTCCTAGAATCTTCAATTCGAATGCACTAGTTTTAGATACAACTGCAACCTGTAGCTAAATGAACGAGCTTTTTTGCAGCCGGGGACTAATATATATCAATAGGCTAATAAGGTCCAACCTAGGGGCCCCGCTCTGGGGACCCCAAATTTGTTTCATAAATACAGTAACCCCTCGTTATATCGCGCTTTTCGGGGGACAAGAAAAAAGCGTGATGTATCCGAAAGCGCGATATAACCGAGTGTCCATTAGTTTCCAAACTGTCTCTGCAGTATGCAAGTTCGGGTGACAGGAATTTGCTGCTTCTTTTCAGCGAATTCAGAAGAATAGAAGAACCTTCGTTTTGTTCATTTATGACAAAATGAATGAGAAAGAGACCTTTTCTGAGCACCTTACATATTTTCTCAAAAATGGTTTCGAACTAATATTTTTTTTTTGGGAGACAAAAGAAAAGAGCGATATATCCGAATGAGCGATATAACGAGGCGCGATATAACGAGGGGCTACTGTATTTTAAAAGACGATGACCTACTCTCGACTGGAATTTATATCAATAGGCCTATGTGGACCGGCTTAGGGGCCCCCAATTTCGTTTACCGTTGTTTTAAATTACGATATTATGCTGTAGGGCCCCAAAGTTCGACTGGATTCTGAAGCTCCAATACGATGGCTATAGCTTTTACCAACCAACTAAACTACCGTTTGTTTGCAATACACCGCCAACTCGTTCATTTCGATCAATGGACTGCAGTTTCGGGCTTATTATTCCCTCATCAGCATGGAATACGAAAGTAAACGAGTTGGGAGGCGAAAATCATCTCATAGAGCAAAGACTGGTATCTAATGTGAAATTAAAATACCAGCGAGCTACCGCACATGGGCACTACTTTATACCGTTTGTTTGTTGGTTTTTTTTTCTTTTACAGCCGTTACCAGATTAATAAATATAGTCCAATATGATCCGGCTTAGGGGCCCCCAAATTTGCTTCACCTCTAATTTAAATTCGAAGTCATAGTTATTATTACAGCAAGTGTCTGATTTTTCAATAGGCCCATGACGCGCGATTAGGGGTCCCCAAAAAATTCTTTCACCATTTTTTTTAAAATTACGATGCCAATATAGGGCCCTGAATTTTTTCTTTTTTTCATCTCTTGTACTTTAGCTGCTTTATCGTACAAGTTTGCTTTTTTGGTTTATTCTGAAAATAAAATAAAGCGCGAAAAAACGTCAAATCAAATCCGCGAAAACTTTTTTTTGCCCTTTCCCCACTTCCCACGGCAGTATAACACGGAAAAAGCGCATTTAAGATATAAGGGTCTGATTATGCACTACCCAATAGAACCTATTTGGAAGCACATCAGTCTTTATCAAGAGGTAAAAGCATTTATTTAACTCACATTGCTTAAAAACATTTTCGACGAGGAAAGTTCACAGCGTTAAAGATAATAACAACATACACTGGCGGAAAAAAAAATCCCAACACCAAGAAAAAATTGGCGTAGAGTAATGAAATTTGGGTAATGCAATTGTCTAGTTAACATGTTTAATTGATTAAATGTACAAGATCACTGGCTAATTTAAGCTCAAGAAAATGCTGTGCAAATGTGAAATTATGTTAATTTAATAGAAGGTGTAACCTCCAGAATTTTGAAGGCAAGCCTGCAAGCGTGCATGCATTATGTCATACAGGTGCCGAATGTCACTTTGTGGTATGGAGTTCCATGCTTGTTGCACTTGCTGTGTCAATACTAGGACCGTCATCGCTGACTGCGGATGATGCTCGAGGTGCCGTCCCATGATATCCCATACGTTATCAATTGGAGACAGACCTGGTGATTTTGCAGGTCATGGTAACATGTCAGCATTCTGTAGAGCACATTGCGTTACAGCAGCGATGTGAGGGCGAGCGTTATCCGGTTGGAAAACGCCCCATTGAATGCTACTCATGAAGGGCTGTACTACTGGTTAAATTAACAGACTGACGACAAATTTTCAGTCAGTGAGTTTGGGATAACCACAAGAATGCCCCTGCTGTCGTAGGAAATTGCTCCAGAGACCATAACTCCAGGTGTGAGTCCCGTGTGTCTAGGCCGTAGACCGCTTGGATGCAGGCGGTCCCCTGGCCTCCTGACCAATATACAGCTACCACTGGCACTAATTCAGAATCTGTATTCATCAAAAATTACAACAGATCTCCACTCCGACCTCCAGTGAGCTCTGTAGTGGCACCACTGCCGTCGGAAAAGGCAATGGTTTGCAGTCAATGGAATACCGGCTACATGCTGCCTGGCTCGGAGCTGTCCTTGAAGTAAACAGTTTCTTACCGCTCCTTGGGTCACGACGGTACCAACTGCAGCTCGAATGTCAGCCGCAGATGCAGTACGATGCGCCACAGCCGTACGCAAGATTCGGCGATCTTCGTTCTCAGTCGTGCCACGTGGCAGCTCGGAACTCGATCTTCTTGAGGTAGTACCATCCCTTGCCCATAGCTTCCAATAATCATGCGTGGTGGAAACATTTCCACCGAAGTCTTTCTGCAATATCGCGAAATGAAAATCCACCTTCTCGTAGTCAATTTGTACGACCTCGTTTAAACTCAGTGAGCTGTTGATAATGGCTTCTTCGTCTTCTTAAAGGTATTTCTGGCTAACATGAACGCAATTCGTCAATTTTCACGGAAAAATAATACACACGAGCTTCACAACACGCTTTTAAAACAAGCCTTATTTGCATGTTCTGAGTGACGCCCGCTGCGCCACACTTATGCGCGGAACACGAAATTTCAATCGATGTCATCTTTCAGTTGTATAAACACGCCTACCAAATTTCGTTTATCTAACACAAGTCTTTCTTGGTGTTGGGATTTTTTTTTCCGCCAGTGTATTTGTACAGCTGATCGTTGAATTTATCTGGTCAATTTTATTAATTTCTTTATTATGTTTGCTTATAAAAATTACTTGACAATGACTTAAAGTGTTATATAACACACATAATATTTTTATTTTTTTCAAAACTGATAAGATTCATACTGGTTCATATGTTTTTTTATATCTCCTCTGTTATTTCAAAACTTCTTTTCCTCCAAAAATATAACAATTCGATGGTATGCTTTATAGTAATTAGAAACCCTCAAAACAGCATAATTCCCTTTTCAGTTTTGACTGACTGCTGACTTTGAGTAGCCATGAGTCCCTCCCTAGAAGTCGTTCCCTGAGTTGACCAAAAATATCCGGGGGGTAGGCCCCCCCATTCTCACCGAAATTCGTCTAAAATTGCGTTTTTGGAGCTTAAATTTCGAAAAAAATCGCTTGGAAGAATTTCTGTATCCTATTATTTTTTTTTCACAAAATTAAAAATGGCCGACAATCGTGTTTTACTGACTGAGTAAGAGATCGAACATCCTCTCCTGGAACATTACTAAGATAGTCTAGAATGGAGTTTTTAAAGGTAGAATTTATGAAAATTTCCGGGGGCAAACACCCGGATCACCCCCCCCCCTTCCATTTTTCTGCAGTAATATTTCTTAAGACTACAGCACAATTCTAGTGTCAGAGGTTGTTACTCTTTGAAAGGCTGTCCGGTGTGCGTACTACATATACACATACATACATACATACAAAGTGTGGAAAAAAGGGGTTACCACTCCCCTCTCCCCGCTGCCGCCGTTTTTTTAACCCCGTGACAACTTTGAATATAACCCCCCTGAAACCAACGAGTAGTTACGCCACTGCAAAAGAACATCTGAAAATTCAGACAATTCAAGTCTCTCGTGTCATAATATTTATCAAGCTGCTAGAGGGATGTCTTGCACATTTCCGAACGTGGAGACACTTTTGAAAATATTTTTGACAATACCTATGTCAAATGCGTCAGGTGAAAGATCGTTTTCTGTTTTAAAAAGAGTAAAAAATTATTTACGTAGTAAAATGGGAGAAGAGAGGCTTAACAACTTAGCCATACTGTATATTGGACAGGAACTGTTGAACCGTGTCGACACGGAAAACATAATGATTTTGCTGCAATTAAATCTAGACGAAAATTTATATGAGGTATGTAAATAAAAAATATTGGTAAACTGTATTGGGTTTTTTTCTCGGTGCGGGGGGGGGGGATTTTCCTCCCCTTTTTTAGAGTAGGGTGGAGGGGGGCCCCAAAACTTTCACCGCTTGGGGCCCCTACTTCACTTGATCCGCCTCTGGCTTGGAGTGAGCAAGGTAACAATTCAAATATTTACTCCCCTAATCTGCCACGAAACAATGCAAAAAATATTTTACAAATGTTAATTTTCTAAATATTGCTGATTTTAATATCATTCAGTGAATTTTTCACAAAATATCGCCAATAGCGCCCAGTTGAAATCAATTTCAAAAAATAATTTTTTCGCCAAATATGTTGCCAACTTGGCGACCAAAAGCTTGGCGACATTTCGCCAAGTGGTAGCGCCAATTCATATCCCTTGAGTCTGCATTGAAATTAACACTGGCTTACCCCAAAAAAGGGGTAAAACGCCCCCTTGGGAACATGCGAATGCAACCACAAGGGGAGGTGCACAACTAGACAATCCTCAGAGCCTACATACCAAGCTAGAAGCTTCTACAGCATATAGTTTTTGAGTTATGCGACACACATATATACACACATACGTACATACAGACGTCACGAGAAAACTCGTCGTAATTAACTCGGGGGTGGTTGAAAAGGATTTTCCCGCTGCTCATACGTTGGTAGGTACATATGCACGGGCTGACAGGTCGAAAAAACTACTGAACATTCATTCGTGGGCGAGCAAAATCAAAATTTAGACTCAAATTTGAGTGTTTTTTTTTTTTTTTTTTGCGATCACAATACTTCCTTTACTACGTAAAAGGAAGTCAAAATAAGGAGTTTGTAAAGAGATGATGGCAAAATTCAGGAGTTTTATGGGTCCCTATTTTCTCTGGTTATAAAGCAGGAGTTTATAAGGCGTTTGTAAGGAGCGTACACCGTAAAACTCTGTTTGAGCATGACGTCACTTCTCCATCTACAGTACTGCATACATGTAATATAAATAAAGCTGAAAAACACTTATATTCTGTAAAATGGAGTGTATACAGTGAAACCTGTGTATAACGATACTGTACATAACGATAAACCTGCCTATTACGATATTTTGGTTTGGTCCCAGCCAACTTCCCATCTACTCAATGCAAAACTGTCTTTAATGATAATATGTCTATAACGATATTTTTTCTCGGTCCCTAGAGTATCGTTATACACAGATTTCACTGTAGGAACAGCGGGGTCAATCGGAACAACTTCCTGACCGTAGAAAGAAATTCTTTATAAATATATACTATTGGGTATTTTACGCCATTATTATTATTATTTTTTTTTTTTTTTTTTTTTTGAGAAAGGTAAGATCATAGGAAGTAGGAAAAAATTACTTTTGTCAATCTGGCAAAGCTACTGGCATATAAGGAGGGCTGTACATGGAATGCTAGAAAACATCACGCTTGCATAGACTGCAAAACTTCATTTGTAAGTACAAACCTTCTTATATTTTCAACCTAAGAGTGGTATGTTTCAATTATACATGTATCTGAACAACAGAATACCACATTAGAATTTATATTTTTTAAAAATTGTGTCATAAAAATGAAGAATTCTGAAAAATGCCATAGGAAAAATAATTGTGGGGTGTATCGAAACACTTGGTTCTGTTGTTCCAATTTAAACTTATTCAAAGGAAACTTTGAAAAATCAAGATTCTAACCCCAATTCTTCTAGTCAAGACAAGAACAAGGATTTATTAGTTTATTTATCCCTTCTTGTGAGCAACTAGATCTTAGAATGACAGAAAGTTGCAGATTTAAAAAGATTTTTACTCCAGGGAGACTTCTTTTTACCTAAACTACAAGGAGGAAAGTCAAGACTTTATATAGCAAAAGTCCAGCACACAGACAGTAATGAATAAGTGGGAAAATCTTACAGGACAATCCCCAAAACCCAGAGATTTCAAGAAACTAAGGAAAAGGCAGCGTTTAGCCCAGAAGATGTACAGAAAAAACTAAAGCCAAGCCACAATTGCTAGTTTTAAGGACAAGTACATATTTGTTGACAATATAAGTGACTTTAATTTATGTTACAGCTTTGTATTTCAATTCAAAAGCATTTCTTAAAATTAATTTAAATTTTTCATAAGAGTACAAAATCATTTTGAATTTTGACAAATCATAAACGTTTACTGGTATAGAAAATACATTTTATTTGACAATAACTCTCTGTCCTTATTTTCTCCCATCAATATTACTCATGTTTGTGAGACCTATTACAGGTTAAATTGAAAAAAAAAAATAAAAATTTTAACATGTGTTCCGATTGACCCCTATCAGCTGGGTGATTTGGAACACCCCTAAATTCTTATATATACATAATAACTGTTCGAAATGTTTTGTCTTTGCTTGAAGTATCAAAAGCAAAGCAAGACCGAAGTTTTTACCCAAAAAATCAAATTTAAAAAAATCTTTTAACTACTTTTTTTACAATCAAAGAGCTGAAAAATGTACCGATTCACCCCATTTTACAGAAAATAATTTTTATGTAATAAATACTACAAGTAGGTATCTACAATTCAATTTTTTTTCCTTTGCACTAATTCAAAGAAAAACTACAAAAAATTATGTTTTTCATAAATTTTGGGGAGAATGAAAAATTGATTAAAAAGTCATTAAATGACTATTTTCAAATTACAGTTCATTCAAAATATTTAGGCTTTTGCTAGAACAAAAATTTTCAAAAGTAGCAGAACATTCTATTTTCTCAAAATTTACAATTACCTAGTTGTAATACTGAGTCAACAATATTAAGCTCTAGTCATTTGTTTCAGTACTGATATATGTTGCTTTTTCACGTTGTATTTATCCTTTGCATTTTTGCGAAGGGTTGGCAGGTTTTTGTCATAAGTGGAAAAAAACGGTAAAACAGGTCTCGGTAAAAATACCTTTTTACCAGTTTTTTGCCAAAGTAGGAAAAATAGTTAACTTTATTTACAAAAATTTTCCAACATTTTTACGTTAAAGTTCTTACTTTTTATTTTTTAACTGAGAATATTCATACATCATTTAACCTACTCTCTGAGAAAAAATGCTTCTTTGGTAAATATTATTATAGAATTAAGGGGAGAGTAAATAACTATAAAATAGGTCAATGGCATTGGCTTAAAATTTTTAACAGGGACGTAGTGAAGTAGATAGTACTTACCAGAGATACGTACTTAATGTTACAAAGTACTATCTCTGGCAAAGAGTGAAAAAGCAGAAAATTTAAAATGCAAGTAAATCCGTATTTAATTCTGTAAAAATGTTATTTCATCCAAAACTGTTTCTTCCTTGCTTTTCTTTATAACGAAATTAAACAGTACACGGAAAATAGGGTACATTAAATGACTAGTAAACTATAATGCTGCTTTGATAAATTGACCTCCGACATGGGTAGTGTTTAATTCTTCTTCAGGTAATAGGAAAGGGTAATTGGCACTGAATTGAGTAGTTACACTTTTGTAGTCGCTTCGCAAAAGTATATATGGCATGAAATTCGAGGCAATAACCCTGTCCTATTACACGAAAAAGAGGTAAACATTGTCAATGTCAGAGCGAAAATTAACGCAGCAGTACTATACGTATTGATAATTGAGTCAAGTCAACAAATATATAAATCTACTTACCGCCAGAGAAAGACATTCCTCTGTGCCTTGAGGAAATTTTGCGATGAATTTGCTCCCCGCTTTTTCTTCGGCGTCATTTAAAGGCCGAAATCGACAAACAACTTTAATGCTGTCTTCGGCAGGAGGTTCGTGTGGCAAGTTCATGTTGATGGCAGAATACGGTAGTTGTTATAATATCAGATACAATCGCTCGAAGTTTTCACTTTACAAACGGTCTGACTCTAACTCCATCAAATGAGTTGTCAAAGACATTAAATGTTGCTGCAACTTCAGCAGTAAAATCGAGCCTGTTTACTTTTATCATATGTACTATGATATATGACACAGCCGAAGTTTACATTCAAGCTTAAAATAGATAATCAAAGAAAAAGGCTTCCAATAAACTTCATAAAAATTGAAGCAAAGATTACTTATTTTACTTTTAAGCATGCATTCTTTCAATTTTCGGTAAATTAGGGAGGTATCTCGATTACTCCTGCCCCACAAGCCTAATAATGGCAAGAGTCAGCCATTTTAAGAAAACATCACGGTTACGGATAAGAAGCCAATGAGCTGAGGAGCAATCAGAAAAATAAGGATGAATGTAAAATCACGAGTTCACCTTCTCTCTCTCTTTTATCTTCTTTTTTTTTTACAGGCGACGCAATGCTTACTTTTGCTACAGCAAAATCCACATGAACTTCTCAGCTAGCTTTCTTCGTGTCCATAGATAGATGGCTTTGTTTTTTTTTGCACTATTATTAGTAATTATTACCTACATGCTCATTTGTATTTGAATTTACATGATCTTTAAGAAAACGTGTTAACTTTTACTATTTCCTTCAAAATTTACGATACTCCTAGTCTGTTTTTAGCTTTTAGGAGCCATTGTTTTGAAATTCAGACAAGGTGTGGCAGTGACATTTTTTGATTTTCCTCATTTTTTTACATGAAAAAGTAGGTCATGAGAAGTGAACATTCTAAAGTTTTAAGCCCCCCCCCCAAGCGCCTACTAAGTATGGTTTTTAGTCCATTTTTGCTACACTTTAAACTACGTTATTTCCCCCAAAAAGCACCCCCCCCCCACCCTCCGAGATTTTTTATCATATACTTAAAATTTATGCTATTTAGAGAATATAAGGTACGAAAATTGTTTAATATTTCATTGCTTTGAAGAGGAAAAGACTGATATCTTTCCAATTTTCAAAATTTGTAGTTTTTTGATCGCATTTAACTCAAAACAACAACCCTATGAAAAAAATAACTTTTATAGATATACTAGTAGGTTCCATAATTTATATACTACTATATAGATTATGGAACCGACAGATGAAAATAATAAAGTAAAAAAAGAAAGAAGCGTGGGGTCAAATCTAGTTTTCAAGATTTTTTTTTTTTTTTTTGAGCTCATTTTAATGCTTTCTTCTCGTAGTAAAATGTGTTCATCAAGTAGGTCAGATCTGCTGAAACTTTAAGTACATAGTAATGTTACATATAAATTTGCATAGAAGTGATTCCATACCAACTCACCTGAAAACAAAAAAAGTTGGTCGCACAACCGACTCGGATTTTCTTTTAATTTGGCACTCATGTTGATCATATAGAGGCATGGAAAAGTCCAAATTTTTAGGTTCCTGCTCCACTTATTTTCTGAGATACATGCCCTCAAAGTTTGTCTGCCACGTCAAAATACTAAAAAAGTGATGTTTTTTACTAGGCGTTAAATTCCGTCATTTTCCGCGTAGTTCTGCTATATCTCATAGATGGCAGCACGAGTGAATTCCAAAATTTTTAAATGCGATTTTTACAGAATTTACGAAAAGAATATAGATTGACATTGTGTATGAACTATTTCTGGAATACAAAAGTGGTCAATTAAAAAACAAATCTCCTGACAAGTTAGTTTCGAGATTTTTAAAAGTAATAACACAAATAACGGGATTAAGGAAATTAAGGATTAAGGAGATTAAGGAAATTGAAAACTAACTTCAAAACAGCGTTTTGAAAATGGATGAAAATTTTTGAACTTGGTTTTTACTTATTCACTTATTTTTTCGGCACACAAAGAAAATACATGTATACATAAAAACAAAAGGAATTTTAGTTTATATTGTTCATAAGAATAGTGACACATAAACAAATTAATTTTTATTTTTTTTAAGGTGATTGCGAAATCAACGACAAAAATATGGATTGAAACTCTGTTGTAACTGTTTTTCAAACACGAAAGGGGTCAAATTCATAAATAAATCTTTTAATGTTCATTGCTTTTCCTGAGAGGAGAGGGCAGGATTAAAACTATTAAAATTTGATAACACTACAAGTTAGATTTGAGATTTTAATTAGAAATTACACAAATAACTTTTAAAAATATGACATAAAATTGTAAAGATAATTTTTGGACTTCAAAATGGGTGTAATTAATGAAATAACACTTCAGATCCAAATTTTGCTGTTTTCAGCGGTAAGGGAGGGGGGGGGGATGTGACTGAAAAAGTAAGCTCAAAACAACATTAGGAAAAATGGATGAAAAACTTCGACTTAATTTTTTTCCTATTCACTTTTTTGCCCGGCACATGAAGCTCATACGTGGGTACATTACGAAGCATTGAAATAATGACACTTCCGATGAAAAATGTCTAACCATGCAAAATGATCAACAAAAATTCATAACACAAAAATAATTTATTTTGATGAAAAATTTTAAAGATTAAATGAACAATAAATTTCAGTGCAAAATATAACTTTTAGATATGTAAGTGTCATAAGGATATAAAGTTTTAAATTTTTCTGAAAAACAAAAACATATGAAATAAAGTTAAAAGAAGAAACTTTAAGTTAAAAAATTAGCGCACACGTGTTTCATGTAGCAAATGCACCCACAGCTCGATCATAGCATCCTAAGACTGCAGTTTCGCCCTTATTATGGGCTCCTCAGTTAGGAATAGCCAATGATCGAGCCGGAGGCAAAAATCCTCTTATTGTAGCTAAGATAGCCAACAAACTGGTAGATAAAGTGAATTCATCTTACCAGCGAGCGTCCGCAAAACTATGGTGCGGCTCAACTCGAAATTTGAAGGCTAAAGCTGGGTAATGTGCAATGAGTTACCGCCCGTAAGCCAGGGCTGAGGCAGAACTGTAGCAAATGCACCCACAGCTCGATCATAGCATCCTAAGACTGCAGTTTCGCCCTTATTATGGGCTCCTCAGTTAGGAATAGCCAATGATCGAGCCGGAGGCAAAAATCCTCTTATTGTAGCTAAGATAGCCAACAAACTGGTAGATAAAGTGAATTCATCTTACCAGCGAGCGTCCGCAAACTATGGTGCGGCTCAACTCGAAATTTGAAGGCTAAAGCTGGGTAATGTGCAATGAGTTACCGCCCGTAAGCCAGGGCTGAGGCAGAACTGTAGCAAATGCACCCACAGCTCGATCATAGCATCCTAAGACTGCAGTTTCGCCCTTATTATGGGCTCCTTCGCCCTTATTATGGTAAGATGAATTCACTTTATCTACCAGTTTGTTGGCTATCTTAGCTACAATAAGAGGATTTTTGCCTCCGGCTCGATCATTGGCTATTCCTGAGGAGCCCATAATAAGGGCGAAACTGCAGTCTTAGGATGCTATGATCGAGCTGTGGGTGCATTTGCTACAGTTCTGCCTCAGCCCTGGCTTACGGGCGGTAACTCATTGCACATTACCCAGCTTTAGCCTTCAAATTTCGAGTTGAGCCGCACCATAGTTTGCGGACGCTCGCTGGTAAGATGAATTCACTTTATCTACCAGTTTGTTGGCTATCTTAGCTACAATAAGAGGATTTTTGCCTCCGGCTCGATCATTGGCTATTCCTAACTGAGGAGCCCATAATAAGGGCGAAACTGCAGTCTTAGGATGCTATGATCGAGCTGTGGGTGCATTTGCTACAGTTCTGCCTCAGCCCTGGCTTACGGGCGGTAACTCATTGCACACACGTGTTTCAGATTTGCAAAGATCTCCTTTTTTTTTTTTTGTACAAAACAGATCTGAGTCTCAGGTTATTGTCTCTATCATTGCTTGCATGATTTGTGCATTGAAAAAGGACAAGTCGAAAAATCATTTTATAGGCTGTCAATAAAATCCATTGTTTTTAAAACGCGCGAATTTTTAATGCTCTGATATTTTACAAACACTTCAACAGTTTTTTATTTTAAACTTTTCTTTCTTTTCTCTTCAGTACATATACTATATCGCCCATGTGCAGTAGTGGCACAACTCAAAATACAAAATAAAAATACTGAAAAAATAAATAAATAATAACAAAAAATGAATAAATGAAAAAAATAAACCCACGACTTTTGAACAAAAAACAAGTGTCCATGAAAATACATTCTTTTCTGCGGAAAAAAGGGAAATAAAAAATTAATTTGAATTTTGACAGCTCGAATTCAATTATTGTTTTTCGCAGTGACGAATTGCGTAACTATGTCACCAAATATCCAAAATCAGAATAAAGAGTAAAATCAAACTTAAGCAATTTTAAGAAAGAAAAAATAGTATCGGTACACCTAAGATATCAACAAAAATTAACTTTATTGTGATATTAAATAAATATTTATCCAAGTTCATAAAAATATTCTTACCTGCAACGCTGGAAAATACCACTTCATCTTCGACATCAGATTGAACATTGTGAAGAAATTTTATATGTGCTAAAAAATCTGCCCGAAAGCTCGTTTCATAATTGCAGTCTTGGCACCTATAATGACCTTTCTTGCATTCGTGCTTATTTGAACTTTTAAGAACAACAGAACATTTTTTTTTTTTGTGCTTGTAAAAAGCAGATTTTTTCAAATTTGCCCCACACGGGCACTTGTACTCTTTTGATGAATTCATTTCTCAAACATGCTAATACCTTTTTTCAACTGAGAAGTTAAGAAAAATTTTTCGCCGAAATATTCCCGCTAAATTAAAGCAGAACAAAAATGAACGCTGCTGATTGGACAAAGGTTAATGCGCGCGGTACATCCCCCCCTACCTCCAAATATATGGCGGATAAGAAAAAGAAAACATCGCAGGCAATAATACTATAATGATCAAGGATGAAATCTAATGCCTCGTATCATTTTGCAATGTTTTATATTTTTCATCAGAAATATCATTGCTTCAATGATTTCTTATAACCTAAACAAAAATTATTTTTATTTTAATATTTGCACGTTTAAGTTCACGAAATAGTTCATACATAATTTCAATGTATATTCTTTTCATTAATTTTGTAAAAATCGCATTTAAAATTTTTGAAATTCGCTCGTGCTGCCATCTATGAGATATGGCAGAACTACGCGGAAAATGACGGAATTTAACGCCTAGTATGTTTTTTAATCATTTTTTATAAGAAATTGTACTTATGCAATATAAAAGTGTTAGATATCTATGGAAACTAGTTACTCCAGGCATTCAGAAAAAAATACTAGAATGTTCATAATGAAAATTCCTAAGGTACAGGGCCAGGGCCGCAGTTTAGGGGGGGGGATACTGAACCTCTAGTACCGGGCCCGGAGTTTTGGGGGGCCCGTAAGGTTATGAACATGTTTTTCCAGTTATAGGGTCAATAATTTCACCAAAAAGAAAATCTCGCTTTCCATTGCCGATTCTCAATATGAAACAATTGCTAGTACAAACACTAATGAATGAAGCATTCAGTCATACACGAATTTGCGACAAAAAGTACTTCGGGTGAAAATATGCTAGTGAACAGGTAAACATACTCATTGGATGTTAAAGTGATGGAAACGTAAATTAATTTGAATGTTAATTGAAACGTCGGAGAGATTATATCCATATATAATTCTTGATTATATTTATTCTGGAAAGTCAATAATCCTAGTGGTTATTGATTTATCAAGTCAAATGTATTATGTATGTGTCTTAATAAATTCGCACACTTAATTCAATGATATTTCGACTTGTATTATGCATGCTTTTGCCATTTTTCTGCGTAAGTAATATTTACTTACGAAACTTTTTATATCGAAATTCTAACTTTTTCCCTTGGTCCATCCGATTTCACCTTATTAGAAATTTATAGTATATCATGTTGCCTCACTTATCTCAGACATGAAAAGTTATCCAACTTTTTCTGTATCCAGATACTGTATTCAAAAATATTTTTTTATGAAAACTTCGAATTACAGTTTTTAAATTTACATCGAAATTTAAAAATTCAGTTATAAGCAACTAAACAATGCAATATTACATGTGAATGCAATTTCAAACTATTAATTTTGAAGTTTGTCAGACCAAACGTCAAAAATTGTGTTTTTCTGTTTTCAAACTTGTCGTTTCGTGTTAAAAAAATATTAAAATCATCTGGCGATATACAAATAACGTGAAAATAAAATCAGATGCACATTTTCGTAAAAAAAAAAAAAAAAAAAAAAAAATCCGAAAAACATTTTTTTTTTTTTTTACAATTGCAAATATGCTGAAACGACGGCATAAAAATATGCAATTGGAGACAGGGGGTGCATGGGGGCCCGGCATTAAAATTGGTACCGAGCCCCGTCGCTGGTAGCGGCGGCCCTGTGTACAGGGCTCTTTGAAGTTGTCAGTAGTAAGGACGGGGATATAGGAGGCAGAAGGAGGAAAACAACTCAACAGCTGGTGGGGTATTTAAAATGGGCGTGGCTGTCACGTGACTTCTCGTGGTCTTTCAGGAGGGTTTTTTTAACCGTGACGTCATTTTTGATCCGCCATCTTGGTTTTAATTACTTAATTATTTAATTAACTTATTTAATTACTTAATTTAATTATTGATTGTTAATTACTTTGAATTTAAAATTTTCATTCCGCGAGGTTCGAACGCGGGTCCCTTGCGACTCCAGCACTGGACGCTAACCACTATACGCTACTTGTTCTTATCGAGGGAGAAGAATAATACTTTAAAAGGAAATGTTTTTGCAGCGCCATCCATGAAAGACTAAGGACGTAAAAGTGAAAAATTGTTTTTATAGTGGTTGTTGGGGGGAGAAATAGTGGTGCCATCTATCGGAGAAAAGGGTCAGTGATGGAAATGATTCATTTTACTGAGGTGCTTGTAAAAGTATGGAGAAATAGTGGCGCCATCTAGTGATGATAATAATCCCCTCTAAATCATTATTGAAAATTCATTTATTTGGAAAATAATATTTTTCGAGGAAATAATTTTTTTCTGTGTGTGGGAATCGAACTCACCAAAAAAGGATCTGCGGGAGGCAGTTGTTATGTTGACCGCTCACCCACAGATCCTTATCCTCACATGTATTTTGGATATTTGAATAAAATAATGTTTGGTGGGATTCGAACTTGCAATCTTAGAGTTACTAAAAGGAACCTAGATGATTGGCGCGCGCTTTACCAATCATGCTATGGCAACTTCGTGAGCTTTCTGTTATTTATGAAACAGTTGAATGTGACTCTCTAAGATAACGTTTTATTGAAATAGGGTGTTGAGGGACTTGTTCTTACATGTTTTGGAGGAACATTGTGAATGAATAATGTAGCAGGTTTATAAAATACAGCTCCAAACATCAACGAAAAAATTTATAAAATTGATTTTCAAAATGTTATACATTTATTGTAATATTCGTTATTCGTTGTTTTTCAAAAATATTTCTTGTTATTATAAAATAATAAAATTTTTGTAGTTATGATTTTGACTATTAATTGAGATCTACTAATGTTCACTGCAGTCCTTATTTTGTTTATATTAAGCATGTTTTGATTTTAAATGTTCAATGCGATTAGTCAAGTGCACGAGGGGGGCAAAGTGAAATATTTTATTTCGTTTGCCCATGCATTCATTTACTAAATCACGTACGTGTTTCTTCTTTTATTAATTTATTCACATTCTTTTTTATTAATTCATTCATTTTATTTTGTTACTCATTCCATTTACTCTTTTCTTTTCCTCGTATATTAATTCATTCATTTGTGTATTCATTTATTTTTTTCATTAATAATTCATTTATTTGTTTATTTACGTATTCATTCGATAAAAAGTACTGTAACTCGTCTAATAGAAAATACGTCATTGCAAAAATACTGTATTTTTCACTTTGACCCATGGTTTTTTTTTTGGGGGGGGGGGTGAAAAATTTTCACCTTTTTTTCAAGATGCAAAATAACTACCAAAAATGAAAAAAAAAAAAATAAATTAAAAAAAATAACGTTTTTACGACAGTTGTATTGCAAACATACACAGTTCCTTCTTTATGTACACTGATTTTCAGAACAAATTTCCAACTTGATCATTTTGAATCAAATGTGTTAACTTAACTATTTTCACTTTGGCCCACATTCCCCTATGTGCATAATAACAAAACGAAATAGTGTAATCAATATTTTTAAGGTGTTCTTATTGCATTTATATTTTTCCCTTATTGTGTCAGATATTCACAGAGAGAATAACGAAGTTTACGATTCAAATTAATTTAGGGGGAGATGTTTTTATTCATTACTGTCACGACGGCTTGCAGGAAGCATAATATATTATACTAATAGTAAGAAGGCATATTGTTGTACTAAAACACAATTCATAAAAATTTTTGGATGTTCTTTCAAGACAATGCTGTGTATCCTGCAACATACAGGGGTTGGACAAAAATATGGAAACACCTTAAAAAAGACACGTTTCCTTGTCTAATATGGTGTAGGAAACCCGTTGGCATTCCATTCAAAACAGCTTGCAGTCTTCTCGGAATGGATAAATACAGTTCCTGTATGTCTGCTAAGGGAATATTGTACCATTTTTTATGTAAAACGGTGGCAAGTTCAGGTAACGATGTTTTCGGTGAATAACGAGAACGCACTTTTCCGCTCCAATGTAGACCACAAAGGTTAGATAATATTCAGGTCTGGAGACTGTGGTGGCCAGGGGAGATGTGATAAATTATCGTCGTGCTCAGAAAACCTGTCCTGGACAATAAAAGCTGCGTGAGCAGTAGTGCTGTCACTTTGGAAGACACGATCACCATTGGGGACTAAAATTTGAGCCATGGGATGGACTTGATCAGCCAAAATGTTCACATAAGTCTTGGCAGTCATGTGCCCTGACAGAGTTA
>JAXGGA010010273.1:0-47668 GCA_038373865.1 Uloborus plumipes
ATAAAATTCAAGTTACATTCTATAGATTGATGTCAGCTTTAAAAATACTGTTCAGACAAAAAATCAATTTATCTTAAAGAATAACATCAATAGTTAATGAATAAAATTTTGCTTACTCGTGAGCTTGAAGAGTAATTATGATAAAATCTTTGCGTGTAATCCCTTGTTGTCAGCCACGTTTAGAAACAAAAATCTTTATTGTCACCCATTTCTGCAATTGATCGCTAATCGATCGCGATATGGATTGTATTGCCGCGTCATTGAATAAATGCAGTAATAGGATCACAAATAAAAAGCAATAATATTGCACACAACAATGAAGCAACCGAATTTTAACGAAGCCTAAATCGTATCCACGTCCCCACGTGCAGCGCTCGCTTCGCATTGAAGGAAAAAATCGGAATGCCGGGTGTAAAATCCGCGCATGCGCTTCTCTCCTATTGTGCGCGAATGTTATGTTACTCTCCTTGCCTCAATGTTGACTGTCAAGGTGAATGCAGCCTTATTATGTCAGTCGAATGTCAGGGTGGGCTCTGCCTTTGAAGCATCAATAAATTGCTGCTGGCGGCAGCGTGAAATCAGTGCTCCAGTTCAACATCTATAAAATCCTGATGCTGACAACATGTGTGCAATGTTGATTTTACAGCACGTTTCAGTGTTGATATGTTAAGATGTATGTAATATTACACACGTGTTGTTATAGCATTATTGATTTTTAAATCTGTATGCAATCTATATGCAGTACAAAATTGTGCAATATTGACGCTGTCAGTTCAATGTCAAGATCTGTCAAGGTTGATGCAAGAAATTTTGCTTGCTGGGAATCATATCCAGAAGTAACTGGGTAAGTGTGTGTTATAAACTTTTGAAATGCTTTTTTTTTAGCAATAGGGGCAGTATGAATTTGATTTTTTTTTTATGTTTTCTTTCTTCGTTTCTTTCTTTCTTTCATTTAAAAACGTACACATTTAGATAGCAACGAGTTAAAAATTAAATCTACACCCTTTGTGTTTAGAGGTGAGGAAAAAAGTGTTGATACTTTTTTTTCGCTCATATTTTTCACTCTCAAGCAGACTAGTTTATAAGATAATTCTTTTTATTTATTAAGTTCAATTACACTTCATTTGTTTTTCATTTCCTTTATCATTTAATATTTTCGTTTTGTGTATCTCTGAAATTCTTTCGGAAAATAAAATTGTAGATGTACGTACATCTTTATCCTTTTGTTTAGTTTCAATCCTGATTGTAAACCCCCGACGCAACAAGGAAGGGGGTTGACGTGTATAAAGTTGACGTGTCTGTGTATTTGTCGATCTGTCTGTGGCACTCTACAGGCTGATCGGATGGACCGTTTCGAAAAAAAAAATTGTTTGAAAGGAGAGTGTTCTCAGCTAGATCGCGTTTTCGAATGACATTAATTAATGAAGATATTAATTAAAAACCTTTAAAAGGTTTTCCACGATTTTTGAAGAGAAAAAGAACAAGAGAAAAGTAAAACAACAGTATCAAAATGAAAAAAAAAATTCTGCATCTGATAGAATGTGTTTGAAACTTCCATGTTATTTCGAATTCGAATGCTAACGTTTTTTAGAAAATGAGGCTAAACCTTAAATTTACGCAATTGGAAGCCGATGTCATTGTTGGCCCACGAAGAAAGAAAACTCAATGATTTAAAATGTTTTTCTGTTGCCATTTTATATTTGTTAACAATTAAAATATTTGTAATTGATTTTAGTATGAGGTTTTAAAAGAATATTCAATTTTCCCTCTTTATTCTGCTTTTGCGACTAGCAAATTTACTAGTCAAGATTATCGTTCCTTTTCCGCGTTTACCTGGTCCTCTTGAAAACAACTGAATGTATTTAAATTTAAAATGCTTTTTGATCAGTGTAGTTCGTTTTAATATGAGGTCGGCACTTAGGGTCTGGTTTTTTTTTATTTTTTTAATTTAATCCTAATACTTGTACTGTTTTGTTTTGGGTTTATGGTCAGAATGATTACCTTTTAGGCGAATGCACCATAAAAAATTAAAATACTGGAGAACGGGGGGGGGGAGGTAATTTTAATTTTTAAATTATATCTGTGCCCCCCTGTCGGGCAAGCTTGCCCCCCTGTCTGGCATTTCCTAGAGCCACCTCTGGAAAAATGAAAAAAAAAAGAAGAAAACTAAAACTAATTTTAGAATTAAAAAAAAAAAACTTTATTTTACAGCTGATGCATAGTTCTGCACGCGCCTGTGTTTCTCATCTTCCGAATGATGGGAAGGGCAGCCATTTGCCATTTCCCTCTCAAATATTACGAAATCCGCCCCCCTCTACCCCCCTTGACCTCCCTTCGGATGTAACGTCTGTTGGCTACTATTGCTCCAGAATTTTAAGGACCCCAGGTAAGAAAAAAGGTTTAATGCTAGGGTGCCCCGAATCAACGCCTCTAAATACTAAATACCTAGTACATTTGCTTTGCTACGGTCGTCGTTGGTTCCACTTATCGCGCCACCTTGCGGCAATCCGATAATGCCGCTGTTATTTTTTGATTGGTTTATTTTTAAATTTAAATTCAGAAATGAACCAATCGTTAATTTCTCGAAGAACTCTAGTAGATGGCAGTGCTTCGTGAACTAAGGGCATTTTGCAGCTATTGGCGATGGATCCAAACAATATTCGAATTAAATTTTTTGATTGGTTGATTTTAAAATTTAAATTTAGAAATGAACCAATCGTTAATTTCTCTTTCTCGAAGAACTCCGGTAGATGGCAGCGTATCGTGAAAAAAGGACGAAATTTTGCTCTGTGCTAAAAAGCCGAAAGTTGCAGGCATTTAGTATTTAGGAGGCGTTGACCGAATAAGTGTTGGAATTAGAATCCTCCAATATTCTTATTGCGCCCAAATCATTTTAGTCATTAAATGGGTCAAAAGGGGCATTTGCTCCTGGCTTTAGGAAATTCATGTGTTTGCATATAAGATTGCATGATTTTCGTTTTTTTCGATAGTTTCAATGAGCACATACCTCCCCCCCCCCCGGGTAAATTTGAGAATGAGGGGTCTGCTGAACACCCCATTAAAGGCTCTTCGGAATAACGAGAATCTATTCCCATCTCCCAAATGAGATGAAAAATCCTCTAAAATTAATAACTCCCTCAAATTTTCCAAAACGAAGCACCGACTGCTCCCTAGGGTGGATCGAAAAAACTTTTTTTTGGAGTTTCAAATCGGCCCGGGTGAGAAAAGTTGTCCGCTGGGACTAAACAATTACCCATAAAATTTGAAGTTGATCAGATAAAATCTTCATGCTCCGTAAGAAGGTCAAAGTTCGAAAATTGACCCCAAAAATGCATTTTTTCATCTTTACGAAAACATTAGTTTCTAATAGTGTTGCAAATCGATAGGGGGCCAAAAAGTTACTCAATGGGATGGAATACTATTATGTAAAATTACATCACAGTCCAATAAAATCTTCATGCTTCACATGGTGGACGAAATTTGCATATTTAAACCCAAAATAGCACTTTTTCATCATGAATGAAAAAATTCTTTTGAAACGACCTCGGGTAGAAAAGTTGCCCCTTGCTGTCAAAACCCTTTATACAAAACTAGAGACCCGTTATTTAAAGGGCAAAGAAGTGGGGGACCAGCCTCCCCCCCCTCCCCCAGTGCTCGGCGACTTCGAAAATTAATGCTTTTATACCTATCACTGAGTGATTTTTTTTATTTTTTTGGGATTCCGGAACGTCTAGCTAGTTTGTATTTCTATAGGCGATTGGATGCTACTTGAGTTCAAATAAAAAAAAGTAAAAAAAGTTTCATTTATGAACAGTTTTAGAAGAATATTATGATCTAGTGCAGGAGCCTCACTCAAAATAAATTTACCAAGTTACCGTTTAAACTGGCGAAGCCAACGTTATTTTATCCAAACTACTAGCATTATTCGAATATGGAGACATTTTTCGTGATAGTTTAATTGTTGTATGCCATGATGGAACAAATGTGAGCCCCTGATTTAAAGGAGGAGAGGTTTGATTATTAGAAGTATCTTTAAATCGTTCACAAAATCTGTGGAGAAGAACAACATTTCTTCATTTCAGCCAAGATTGTCACGAAAAAATATGAACCCCTCATACTCAGTAGCGTAACTAGGGAGCCCAGCGCCCGTGGCGAACTTGAAAAATTGTGCCCCCCCATAGAGGTCGTTCTGATGGGAGGTCATTGTGACCTCCCAAAATGTCCTTACTCCAAAAATTTTGATTTATTTGTTCGAAAAATTTGCAGACACTGTTGCAACCTTTTTTTTTTCTTTTTTCTTTCTTTCAGCATATTTAACGATGCTCAGTGTTTTCTTCATGTTATGTGTGAATGATATAACTGTTTGTTCGTATTATTAGGTAAAATTCAAGTTTTTTGTTCAATTTGAGAATTTTTGTATTTCCAACAATTATACTTCGAGGCGTTCCTGGCCTTCCCCATCATTTGACATAAATTCAGAAAACAAATAATACTTGCAATGCGTTATTGAACTTAATGTTTTTTTTCTCCACACAGCAGCTTTTATTTTAAATATAAGAGCTAATATTTAGAAAAGTGCCAAATTGAGTCCCAAGTGAATTTTCACTAGTATTTCAATAACTAGTTAAAAAAATAATTTTCCCCAGAAAGAAGATAAGGTTCTGCTTTCATTTCATCTAATAACATCAGAAAATTTTTTTTTTTTCTTCAGAAAATATTGTTTTTATACATCAAAAATCAGATCGGTAACGTGTCCCCAGTAGCAAAGCTTAGCATGCAAACAGGTCATGCGCACTTTCTAACTTCACAAAAAACGCACATGCACAAAAAACGATTCTATTTTTACCCCTTTGTTAATATTTTACT
Organism: Uloborus plumipes; assembly: GCA_038373865.1. NCBI lineage: Eukaryota > Metazoa > Arthropoda > Arachnida > Araneae > Uloboridae > Uloborus > Uloborus plumipes. The sequence continues at coordinate 4,867 of JAXGGA010010273.1, forward strand.
TCATTTTTGTTTTAATCGATTTCTGATTTTCTAGCCGATGCGAAATAAGCGTGTCCCAAGTTCCGCCGTCAGAGTGGTAACAATAACTTCCGATCTATGTTTAGGCTCCCAAAATCATTTCCTGCACCTATACCACGTGATACTGAGTACCTGGTGGGATGTTTTATCGAATCGTAATTAAAAATTTGCATTTCTGCATCTAAAATTGTAGGTGAGATTTTTTAAAGTGATTTATAAAATGTGTGTCATTTGAGTCATCAGATCGGTAACACGCTCTAAAATGCGCAGTTTTTATTATTTTAAAAATTATTTTATATATAAGTATAGTCCTATATTACAAGTGAAAAAAACACGTGTTTGATTTTGGTTTAGTGCGATCGACTCGGAAATAAAAAAAAAACTTTGTCAGTTTGTCAGATCGGTAACAGTCAGAGCGGTAACATTGAAAAACAGCGAATATGTTACAGAACTAACTCACACGTTTCAGAATTATAAAAAGCAAAAATCATAGGTTTTAGCCATATATATTGAATATTTTTGTTCTTAAAAAATGAAAAGCAATGAGTTTTAGTACAATTGCTTCATTTGTGGTTTGTATGACCTAACGATAGAAGTTAGTAAAAAAAGAAAAATTGACACTGCAGAAATTAAGTTAATTAATTATTATTACTTTATTTATTTATTTTTTTTTGGTGCTTCAATTTCTCATAACTTCGCTAAATAACTAGATAATAACTAGCATGCTAAATTTGAATTTCTGATTAAGAAATTAAATTTCCTGCAACTAATTAAAGAAAAGCAAGCAGTAGAGTTGTGTGTTGAAAAAGTTGAAGTTGTGTGTTGTTTCAAAACAAAACAAATGTTTTATTAGCTTGGATTTGGTAATCTCATAATTTATTTTATCTATAAACCTTATCGCTCATTGTTATTTACAAGAAATGCTTTTTTATAATGAAATTTGATTTTTTAGCCTAATATATACATTTTAATATAATTATCTTAATTCTACGTTAAAAATGCAAGGAAATGATATCATATTTAGAGATGTTAACGAAGACTGAAAACATAAACTCAAATATGTAACTCATATTAACATCAGATCTGTAACATTCATCAGATCTGTAACGGCTTAAAAGTAAGTAATCTAAGGAGGGGGTAAATAACTTCCTTGACCTCCCCCTTTTATTTTCTTGCATTTAGACCCAATTTAGACTTAAAATACAACATTAGTTTTTTTCTGCAAAAAATTTTTTTTTCAGAAAACTCCAACTTCAAATTGACACTTTTCTAAATATTGGCTCATAATTTGTTTTAAAACACCAGAAGAATGTATAAAATAAACAAAATTTGTGCATGTGGTGGAGCGAAACTCGTCGCGTCCCGCAAATAACCACTTTGGTTCGCCCCTACTCCCCAAGTAACACAAAAATATAGAACGACGTGGGACCAACATAGTTCGACGTTTGAATCTCGTTTGAATAAAGGATAAGGTTTTGGAAACATAGAATTACGTCGAAATATGTTGTTTCACCGACTTTATTAAAAAAGTCATTTTAACAACTTATTTTGACATTAAAAATTGAATAATCATTATTTAAAGCTTTTTTACAACGATATTCTTACTTATATTTTAATTAGAAGAAAATTAGTGAAATAGCAAACGTCGAACAACGTTTTTTAATGTTGGGAAAAAAATATTGAGACACTGACGTACTTTGACGTCGATCTATATTAAATCTTAACATAGAACTATGTTATAGCTTCTTTTTATTTCAACATTGTTTGAATTTTCATAAATTTAACTGTTTTAAATCAGAAGGGAAAATTAAAACTGTTTTTATTTTTCATTAGTAATATATTTATTGACACATGAGGGGAAATAATCTCTAAAATTTTAAACATCGAAAACAATCTAAAAACTATATACTTCGATGCACTTCTGCATGACTTTAAAAATAGGAAAATATGTGAAAGAGTTTTATATCGACCTCCCTTCAAAAAATCATCACATTTTGTGTTTTAACGCTTTAAATTAGTCAAGTCTCATTTGATCTTATCTGGTTGCTTTATCTGTTACTAAATAAGTCTGCCAGACGATTTTTTTTTTTTTTTAGTTTTAGCCTACTCATTGTCTTATAAACAGATAACTGTATCAAAATATATTTTTCTTTCGACATTATTTCTAATTTCATTTCGTTTAATACTTTAGCTGTTTCGAACTAAACATGCTTTTCTACACATTACAAAAAAAAAAATCTAAACATAGATATATAAATAAAACTTCTAAAACTGCAATCATCAAAAATAATTCAAAATCGGTATTGTTTGACATTCTTCTGCATGACTTTAAAGTATATCGAAAAAAAATAAGTTCCTCATTCAAAAAGTCTTTTTTTTTAAGTTTTTTTATTTCTTTATTTTTTGTTTTATTTATTTATTTATTTTCATTTTATTTATTTATTTTTTTAGTTATTATTTTTCGTTTTTCGTGTTTATTTATTTTTTTATTTATTTATTTTATTTTATTTATTTATTTATTTATTTTTATTTTATTTTATTTTTATTTTTTTGACGTTTTAAATCAATCAGGCTTGATTTGATTCATTCGTTGTTTCATCTGCTACTCAAATAAATCTGACAGACGATTTTTTTTTTTAGTTTATCATAATCATTGTCTTTTAAACATAGAACTATATCAAAATATATATTTTTTCGACATTATTTATAATTTCATTTCGTTTAATACTGCAGCTGTATTAAATCAAACATCTAGTAAAATGTTCTTTTCAACACATTACAAAAAAATAACTGAATGAATAAATAAATAAAAAAACCTCTAAAACTCCAATTATTAAAAATAATTCTAAAACAACATAGTTTTACGTTCTTCTGCGTGACTTTAAAATATAGAAATACATCGAAGAAAGTTTTATGTCGACTTCATTCGAAAATTCTTTTTTATTTCTTTCTTCCCATCTTTATTCATTTTACTTACTTATTTATTTCATTTATTTATTTATTTTTTTTATTTTATTACTTATTTATTTATTTTTTAAATTATTGTTATTATTATTATTTTTTTTAAACATTTTAAATCAATCAGGCTTCATTTGATTCATTCGTTGTTTCATCTGCTACTCAAATAAATCTGACAGACTAATTTTTTTTTTTAGTTTTACCATAATTATTGTCTTTTAAACATAGAACTATATCAAAATATTTTTTTTTCGACATTATTTATAATTTCATTTCGTTTAATACTGTAGCTGTTTTAAAGCAAACATCTAGTAAAATAAACTTTTCAACACATTACAAAAAAATAACTGAATAAATAAATAAATATAGAAAACCTCTAAAACTCCAATTATTAAAAATAATTCTAAAACGACATAGTTCTACGTTCTTCTGCGTGACTTTAAAATATAGAAATACATCGAAGAAAGTTTTATATCGACTTCATTCGAAAATTCTTTTTTAGTTCTTTCTTCCCATCTTTATTCATTTTACTTACTTATTTTATTTATTTATTTATTTATTTATTTATTTTTATTTTATTATTTATTTCCTTATTTTTTTAAATTATTGTCATTATTATTATTATTATTTTAGTTTATTTTTTTTTTTTTTTTTTGACGTTTTAAATCAATCAGGCTTCATTTGATTCACTCGTTGTTTCATCCGCTACTCAAATAAATCTGACAGACGAATTTTTTTTTTTTTTTTAGTTTTACTATAATTATTGTCTTTTAAACAAAGAACTATATCAAAATATATTTTTTTTCGACATCATTTATAATTTAATTTCGTTTAATACTGTAGCTGTATTAAATCAAACATCTAGTAAAATGTTCTTTTCAACACATTACAAAAAAATAACTGAATGAATAAATAAATAAAAAAACCCTCTAAAACTCCAATTAATAAAAATAATTCAAAAACGACATAGTTTTACGTTCTTCTGCGTGACTTTAAAACATAGAAATATATCGAATAAAGTTTTATATCAACCTCATTCGAAAATTCTTTTTTATTTCTTTCTTTCCATCTTTATTTATTTTATTTATTTATTTATATATTTATTTATTTATATATTTATTTATTTATTTTATTTATTTATTTTTTTAATTTATTATATTTATTTATTTTTTTAATTGTTTTTTTTTTTTTTTTGACTTTTAAATTAATCAGGTTGCATTTGATCCATTCGTTGTTTTATCTGCTACTCAAATAAATTTTCCAGACGAATTTTTTTTTAGTTACCCTAATCATTGTCTTTTAAACATAGAACTATGTCAAAATATATTTTTGTTTCGACATTATTTATAATTTCATTTCGTTTAATATTGAAGCTGTTTTAAATCAAACATCTAGTAAAATGTACTTTTCAACACATATAATCGAGTGAGATTGTAATTTTTTGTCATTAATTTTTTTAATAACCTTTATTTTTAATTGACATTTAGAATGAGCTTTCAATATTAATCCTGGGCTAGTATTTGTCTGCATATAAACATTAAAAACACATGTGAGGATAAGGATCTATGGGCGAGCGGTTCTATCGGTCAACATAACAACTGTCACCCGCAGATCCTTTTTTGGTGAGTTCGATTCCAACACACAGAAAAAATATTATTTTCTCGAAAAGTATTATTTTCCAAGCAAATGAATATTCAATAATGATTTAGAGGAATCATTATCATCACTAGATGGCGCCACTATTTCTCCATACCTTTACAAGCACCTTAGTAAATTGAATTATTTCCATTACTGACCCTTTTTCCCGATAGATAGCGCCACTATTTTTCCCCCCACAACCACCATAAAATTAATTTATCACTTTTACGCCCTTAGTCTTTCATAGATGGCGCTTTCTGCAAAAACATTTCCTTTTAAAGTGTTATTTTTCTCCCTCGATAAGAACAGAGGTAGCGTCTCGTGGTTAGCATGTCCGGCTGGAGTCACAAGGGACCCGCGTTCGAATCCTGCGGAATGAAAATTTCAAATTCAAAGTAATTAAGCAATCACTAATTAAATTAAGTAATTAAATAAATTAATTAAAATCAAGATGGCGGCGATCATGGATCCAAAATGGCGGATCAAAAATGAAGTCACGGTTAAAACCCGCTAGTGGGTGAAAAGAGTAAATTTTTTACATAGATCGACATCGGAAAACAATCTAGATCTATATTCAGGACCTATATAGAACCATATATCAGAAATGTTACGTTTTCCGGAAGATCGACATCGGAAAACAATCTAGTTCTATATTCAAAACTTATATAGAACTACGTTCGAAAAGAGTAATTTTTTTTACATAGATCGACATCGGAAAACAATCCAGATCTATATTCAGAAACTATATAGAACCATATATCAGAAATGTTACGTTTTCCGGAAGATCGACATCGGAAAACAATCTAGTTCTATATTTTTTTTGCACATTTTTCTACGTCGATCGGTATGATGTGCTACCTGGGTCTCTTAGAAGTAACCCAAGGTCCAAAAACATGAAACAATTTGCTATGAAGAGAGGTCCAGTCTTTGAGTGAGGATGTTCTTGCAACACTGACTTTGCTTAGGTTTGCAATGGAAATAAAATGTGTATCTCACCCACATTCTTCGGAAAGCTTTTCGTACCAATAAAGGGGAGAAGATAAGGTAATCCAAATTCCACATTCAGTGGGGAGGTAAAATCAACACCACACTCGACCGACGATGTCATCATGATATAAAAGGAAAAACAGATGAACGTTAGAAACAAAATAAACACACATTATTCAGGAAAAACACATGGATTTCTTAGGGGAAACATATACAAGTAATTTATTAAAACATGTTATAGAGAAAATACACCCATTGAAACATTTCTCCGTTAGTACTAGTTGGGAGCATAACTTCTTGGTAAACAAAACATGGGTATCGCAGCAGTTTGGGCTTTGTATGGAGAACACTCATAAAAGGATGACATGTTTCACCTATGCATTAAGAGCTCAATTTTCTGTATATTCAGAATTTGTTTACACCAAAAAAAACAATTTCCATACTATTATTTTAACATTTCCAAAGGATGACATGTTTCACATATGCATAAAAACTCAATTCACTATATATGCAAAATATAACTACACCATAAAGCAAAATTCCATACTAACACCTTCAATTTCTTCGCATCAACCGCAATAAGCCACCCCACTCTGATCAGGGTTAACATATAATTCACTACACAAAACATTTCTCGCATGTTTGATTTGAGTGGGTGTTTAACCCTCCTCTCGGGCTAAAAATAGGAATTTGTGAGCAAAAAAAAAAGGTTCTTGGATTCCTCGCACGGGGAACTAAAAATTGAGGAAGAAAAGGGAACGCTAGAGAATTAAAGGTTACTTCAAATTTTGTTACTTCAAGGGTTTGTCCTTCTGCAGGGCTGTGAAGAGTGTGACCAAAGGATGGAATAAAGACGCAGAGTTGGAGATATCGCTGGAGCCCCTCGAGTCCCCGGGCAGTGAGCAGCGGGAAGCTGGAAAAGGCTGCGGAAACCACCGTTCCTCCTGAGCCGACTGATGATGTCTATTACGTGGATACAAAATTTGAAGTAACTTTTAATTCTCTAGCGTTCCCTTTTCTTCCTCAATTTTTAGTTCCCCGTGCGAGGAATCCAAGAACCTCTTTTTTTGCTCACAAATTCCTATTTTTAGCCCGAGAGGAGGGTTAAACACCCACTCAAATCAAACATGCGAGAAATGTTTTGTGTAGTGAATTATATGTTAACCCTGATCAGAGTGGGGTGGCTTATTGCGGTTGATGCGAAGAAATTGAAGGTGTTAGTATGGAATTTTGCTTTATGGTGTAGTTATATTTTGCATATATAGTGAATTGAGTTTTTATGCATATGTGAAACATGTCATCCTTTGGAAATGTTAAAATAATAGTATGGAAATTGTTTTTTTTGGTGTAAACAAATTCTGAATATACAGAAAATTGAGCTCTTAATGCATAGGTGAAACATGTCATCCTTTTATGTGTGTTCTCCATACAAAGCCCAAACTGCTGCGATACCCATGTTTTGTTTACCAAGAAGTTATGCTCCCAACTAGTACTAACGGAGAAATGTTTCAATGGGTGTATTTTCTCTATAACATGTTTTAATAAATTACTTGTATATGTTTCCCCTAAGAAATCCATGTGTTTTTCCTGAATAATGTGTGTTTATTTTGTTTCTAACGTTCATCTGTTTTTCCTTTTATATCATGATGACATCGTCGGTCGAGTGTGGTGTTGATTTTACCTCCCCACTGAATGTGGAATTTGGATTACCTTATCTTCTCCCCTTTATTGGTACGAAAAGCTTTCCGAAGAATGTGGGTGAGATACACATTTTATTTCCATTGCAAACCTAAGCAAAGTCAGTGTTGCAAGAACATCCTCACTCAAAGACTGGACCTCTCTTCATAGCAAATTGTTTCATGTTTTTGGACCTTGGGTTACTTCTAAGAGAGTAGGGGCGAACCAAAGTGGTTATTTGCGGGACGCGACGAGTTTCGCTCCACCACAGTGCATTTTAAATAAGAATCAAAGCATTGATTCTACTTTAATTAGGGAATCTAAGAAAATGTAAGAAGCATAATTAATCAGAAATTATTTTAATAAATACGACTCCTTGCATACAGGCAAAATAAAAGTTCGCTATTTTAAGCCTCCGATTAGTTTTCATTAATAAATACTTTTCATTCTAACTATTTAAAATGTTGCAGAGACCCGCCGATATTTAATACTAATATTATCTATGTGGGGAGTTAGGAGAAGAAAGAGAGAGAGAGCAATTGTTCCCTCCCTGGCTTTAAGAAAGTACCAGATGTATTTTTTTTTAATACAGCGTATACAAACATGGGTCAACAATAGGAAAAGTATTGGCGGGTACCACAACGTCGGTGCTCGAACTGAGAATGATAAAAAAAAAAAGATTAGCAAGTGTATATTTGTGTACCGTAAAATGGGATGTATATAGGAACAGCGGGGTGATTTGGAACAAAACTTCCTGATCATACAAAGAAATTCTTCATAAATATACCGTTGCGTATTTTTGGCAGTTTTTTTTTTTTTTTGGAAAGGTAATACTATATAGAAAAAAATATTTTTGTCATTCTGGCAACACTATTGGCTTCTGTGCAAGTCTGCAAGCGGGAGGCTAAAAATATCAAGTTTCATGGTCCGCAAAACTTTGTATGTAAGTACAGACTAGGGATGCACCGATTAATCGGCCATAATCGGCCACTTTGCCGATTATTAATAATCGGCAAAATCGGGCCGATTAATCGGCCGAAAAAATATTTTTCAAATATTATTCTTTAAAGTATACTTTCACTAAGAAGCTATGATGAATAATTTTTTCGCAATAATCCTCACAGTTGATTTAAAGTTTTCTTTTAATTAATTCACCTACTTTGAATAAATATACATAGACATTAGGAAATGTTGTAAAATTTTTCTTGTGGCAATAGTTTTCTCTTTAGTACAGTGCTTTTATATTCCCTCTAATTTTCAAAGAATAAAAGCTTTGAATTAAATTTTTATTAATTATTAAAAAATACGAATTAAAAGTACTCCTAAATTGTAGTGCTCACCATGGACTCCTACTCCCCCCTTTTTTTTGGATTTCAACGTCTAATTAACATATCTAACAATATGTTGATAATATTATTGACAATAATATGAAAATTGGTTCCAAGAAATTTGATAAAATATTGAAACTGTTTTGGGAAAACTAGGAAAATGGGGAAAAAAATCTTTCAGAAATAAATTACTTACTATTTCTAAACTTGGAATTGTATACGAGAGAAAAAACAGTGATGGTAAAATTAGTAGTAGAAAAACAATCATCCTTATCATTAATCGGCCCAGCCGATTAATCGGTAATCGGTAATCGGCCAATTTGCTTATCGGTGCATCCCTAGTGCAGACCCCTTTATATTTCAAATCTAAGAATAGTATTTTTCAATTATGCATATATCTGGGCAACAGAGTACCAGATTAGAAGAGACAACGTATTTTAGTTGTGGCATAAAAATGAAAAATTCTTCATAATGTCATGGGATAAGGATTTGGGGAGTGAGTCGGAACACTTTGTTCTGTTGTTTAAATTCAAACTTATTTAAAGGAAACTCTTTGAAAAATCAAGATTCTAACCTCAATTCTTCTAGTGAAGACAAGGACAATTATTTATTACTGTTTATCCCTTCTTGTGAGCAGCTAGATCTTAAAATGACAGAAAGTTGCAGATTTAAAAAGATTTTTGCGCCCAGGAGATTTCTTTTTACTTAAAATACATAGGGGAAATTATATAAACTTTATGTAGCAAAAGTCCAGCGCACAGACAGTGGTGAATAAGTGGGAAAATCTTACAGGACAATCCCCGAAACAAAGAGATTTTAAGAAACTAACGAAAAGTCAACGTTCATCCCAGAAGATGTTATGAAAAAACTTAAGACAAGCCACAACTGCAAGTTTTTATTATAAGTACATATTTCTGGACGACTTGAGTGACTTCAATTTATGTTAAAGCTTTGTAATTCAATTCAAAAGCATGTCTTAAAATTAATTTTAATTTTTCGTAAGTTCAAAATTATTTTGAATTTTGACAAATCATAAACGATTACTGGTATAGAAAATAAACTTTTATTTGACAGTAACTAACTGTTCTTATTCCCCCCTATCAATACTACTCATGCTTGTGACACTTATTACAGGTTAAATAGAAAACAATAAAAATTTTAACAAGTGTTCCGATTGACACCTACCAGCGTGGTGATTCGGAACACCACTAAATTCCTTATAAATAATAACTGTTCAAAATGTTTTGTCTTTGCTTGGAATATCAAAAGCAAAGCAATACCGAAATTTGTACCCCAAAATAAAATTAAAAAAAATCTTTTAACTATTTTTTTACAATCAAAAGTGAAAAGTGTACCGATTCACCCTATTTTACGGTACCGTTTTAAAAAAGTGTCTCTCCTGAAGTAGCGTAGAGTACACGCATCTTCCCTCAACATTCACTTGGCGTTTCCTTGTTCAGTAATACACGAGAAGCAATAGCTATTTTTATTTATTTTGAGAATCGAAAGAGCACAAAATATATTGCACTGGCGTGATTATAAATCGAGCTCAATCCTCCCAATAATACTAAAACGGTAATGAGTATAAAGAACAAAGTAGTGCTATAATTAGTTTAAAAGTGAGAGCACTTCATTAAATCATATATAAAATAGAAAAAATTCCAAAGTACAAAATCGAAACTCGCTAAAAAAAGATTTATTTATCATTTTTTTTTGAACCTTCTAACCCTCTATACCACAGGGGTGGCCAACCTTTTTAGGGAAAGTGCCACAATCTGCAGAGAAAAAGCTCAGCGTGCCACATTGTATTTTTCCAATAAACTGGAATTTTTTTTTAAATAAGTTAAAAATACGTTTTAGGTTAGCTCACTATGTAATTCTTACTCAAATGAAACATTTTCTCTCGTTTGTCTGAACAATTGAAATCTAAATGATAATAAAGATAAAACAAGTCCGAACTGAAGAGTTATCGTGAATAAACACTTTTACAAGTTCTGTCATTTGGCTTATGCTTAAAAAAGAAACAAATAACATCAAACATTCTATTCTAAAAATTAAACAGTCTGTACTTAATGCGGTTTATGAGTCTGTATCTTTTTTACCAAGTCTTTCATTTTTGGATTAGTTCTTGAGAATCCAAAGAAGTTTAAGTGTTTCAAATACATATTCAACGGTATTTAGATTTTTCTGCATTCATAGCAAAAAATATTCGTTTAGAAGCGTATTTTGAACCAAATCTACAACAGCATCAGACGGCTAAAGTGTGCAAATGTGAAAAAAAAAAATTGTTGGTACAAATTTCTATGTAACGTGGATGACTTTCTTTTGAAGTAAGCTCTTATATTCGATTACCAATGAAAAAGGTCAGTAATTCTGATTTGGATTTCAGAAGGGTAACAAGTAGTGTCTTGCAGAGAAATAGACAAAGAATTTGAAAAGATCAGGATTTTTTTATGATCCTAAAAATCATCAAACCTAACACTGAATGTATACTTAAAATAGGGAAAAATTATTAAATTAGGGTTGATACTTTCAGTATTAAATTTAATGTTCTATTCGTTTTTCTCAAAAGTAGAGAGAAAGAAACTGAAGTTTCATCATAAAAGAATATAGATGGACTATACTGGTTTAGGAAACGTTTTTTGTACCATCTTACATTTAACTTACTTGAAGGCCGGATAATAAGAGATGACATAGCTAAATTCATTTGCTATTCTTCATTCCTAAGTAGCAAGTCCTCACTGCTTTCCTTCGAGACATTTTAAAAAACACACTCCCTAAAATTCGAAAATCTTATGACTATTCTCCTTTAGACAGCTATTGCACATTTCAATGAAGGAGTAACTTGTCATGCTCCCCTCTTTCTCCTGGGAAAAGTTCGCAAAACATTCAGAGCTCTAATTCGTAGTTTGTTAATACAGTGAACTCGACAGGGTCACTAGCAGAGAAAAAGTTTCATTCTTTGTCAAGAAGTTAGTGATAAATAATTCGACGATACTTTTGAAGGTTTTTTCCCCAAATTATTTTCAAGTAATGTAACAAAAACAACTTAAGGATCTTCATTTGTGCAACCATACCGAATTTTGTCCAATTTGGTTTCTTAATTTTACTTGCAGAGTTAACTTTTTTTTTTAAATTTTAATTTCATCACCCGCAGCTGAAACTATTGCAGATCAAGAATCCATTCTGCAGCATCGAAAGTTTCATTCGTGTCAAGCACAAAATATACTTTACAAAGCATTGTCTGTAACGTCACAGCTCTCGTTGGATGCCCGAAGCTAACGCTAAGTACTTTACAATATTGTAGTAAAGACAATTTGTAAGTCAGCCATCTGACACTTAATCGTCACAATATCATTATATTTATCAGTTCAAGGATTTTAGTTTTTATCAATATTTTTGAGATCGACATTTTCCCACAATTTTAGAATTTTTTCAAAAAGTCTTCGCGTGCCACTGGTACGGCTCTGCCGTGCCACATTGTGGCACGCGTGCCGCGGGTTGACCACCACTGCTCTATACTGAGCCATCGAAGCACAAACAGCGTTTGAAAACGTTACTCGTTCAAAATCGCCCGCCGTTGTACTTGTGTAACTCATTTTTATAATCTTCATTTAATATAGGCTCTTGGTACAAATTTTTAAAATCGCGAAATTTGCAATAGTTGTTTTTTAGAAATCCCCCCCTCCCGTTTTTGAGAAATACATATTATTCTCTCGCTAGTTTTCGCCACAGAAAAATTGTTACCAGAGGAGTTATTTCTTGACGTCATAAAATTGCATTCTAAAAATCTGTATCTGAAATGTTTTCAACAAAAGCTGGCTGATTTTAAAAATCGTAGAACGTTATTTCCGAAGTATAGTATGCAATTGATAAACGGCTGGAAGAAGCGGACAGAAATTGTTTGTTTCTATCTACATTAAGTGAGTAAGAATGGCCGATTTCAGATCACCCTATTATAGAGACTCCAGACCCCATAGGGGAAGACCGCTTATATTGGACCCCCTAAGAACAGGAGGCCTGTGTCGCTCAATATGAAGCAAAACAAAAATACGAAATAAGGCATCGTAAGCTAAATTTAATCTGGAACCGCCCTAGGAGCCTATATTTTCTAAAAATGTGGAAATTATTTTTTAAAAAATTATCTTACAAAAAGTTGCAAAAGTCCAATTTAGGAATATATGCGCCTATATTGAACCATGCGCTTCCTAAATTGGACCGTGCCAGGAAATCATAGAAGAATTTATATTTAAACCTTACATCTTTTTTCCAGGATTTGCAATAGAATTTCTTTTGCTTGAGTCTCACTTAGGCAGTGTTGATAAACTCCCTGATGTTATTTCATGCACTTAATCATGTTTTGCACTTTATTTCTATGAAAAATATTGCAATAAAAATTGTTTTGTGCAGTTTGTTGCTTCTTCTTTTGTGACTTTTTCTGTTTTATGATTCTTTCATACAGCTTTAGAATAATTGTTGAGATAGCCTTCCTTTTTGTTCTTTCTATTTTTTAGGTAAGGTGATATGTGAGCCAGGGCTTTTCAAAATCATAGTTGAAGTCAACAATCATGCTTTGATGAGAACTATCCGCTAATTCTACAGATAGTTCTTGTACATGGTGTACAACAGTACAACTTACCCGTACTTTTCAAAAAGCATATGGCTCACCAGGGGGTGATTTTACGATAAGCTCATACATGGAACGCAATCTTTTGAAAATAAGCATGGGGAGGGAGGGGGGCTAGCAATTCTGTTGCACTCATGTAGCAAATAGCCAGTGTGTTTCTAACACGTTCACCACGCATTATTGCTCCAAACTGGTATTTACCTTTATGCGTCAATATATTTTGGGGCATTTGGACAGTGAAAAGACTGGCTTCATCAACATTGAACATTTTGGTAGCATATAAATTGTTTCTTTTTAAATTCTTTTCGAACAAATCGAAGAATTTTAAATTTTTTTCTCGGTAAACCAGCATAAATTCAATTTAAATTAATAACTATGTTTAGCAACCTGAAACTGCAGCTTTATGGAAAAAGAGAAAAAAAAAAAACATGTTTTAAGAATTTGCAGCTTCTAGAGAGAAAAATGTTCTTGATAAAAAAATGAATATCGTGAATAGTTGTTAAAGTATGCTTAAATTATTCTTAACTACGCTATTAAATCAGATAAGTCACTTATTTTATGTTACAATTAATAAAAAGTCTTGCTTAAAATCATATTCTTAACCCATTAATGCCTAGCGTCCCTTTTTAGGGACGGTCCAAAAAGTGTGTCTGAATTTTCCAAAAATGAACATTTCAACCAAATAATTGTGTTCAATTATTACTTTTGTATTGCTTCAATCCTGATTTAACAGATTTCAGCACATAACCGCTGTAAAGTGTGATCTGTAGCCATTTGATTATGATTTTTATCAAAAATTACATCGTTCACAATCTCAAGAACAAAAAGCTAAGTTTTCGAAGTTATTAACAAGTAAATCTATCTGTGTTTGATATATGTGCTACTTTGATCGATGTTTTAGTTTACCTTTTTTTGCAATTTTGTAAATTTTAAATTTTTTTACGATTTTATAGCAATTTAAGAACGTCCCTAAAAAGGGACGCTAGGCACCAAAGGCTGCATTGTTTAACCGTTACTGATTTCTTGCTTAGAATCTATAATTTATATCAAAAGAAGTTAGTAAATGTTTTTAGACTGAAAAACTGATAATAATTGTCATTTTTAAAACTTATTTTATTTTCAAAATCTAATTAAATTACATTAATTAATATACATAAACTTAATTAGACAATGTTCTTAAATATTTTTCTCTTCTTTTTTTTTAATTACAAAAAATACTCAAGGTAAATTTTGAAAAAAAGCTATTTCAAAAATGTAATTCTTTAAAACACTAATTATTCGTTGTATTTAATTACTTTTCCATTATGCATTTAGGTGTTTATTATTGCTTAGTCTGACTGTTGGGGGGGGGGGAGAAGCCCTAAGCTGTTTCAGAAGCTTAGCATTTCACCTTGATGAAGAATTCAAGGATTGCATATGTGTCTGTTGTTTGGGGAAGGGGGGGGGGGTTGCAGATTTAATTTCAGAATTCCCTGAACATGCCAATTTTGATCTCTACTGTGAGAATTTATTTACTTCTCTCGCGCTCTTACGTGACTATTTGTCTCAGCAAGGTTTTGTGCAAGAATCGGATTAAAAAATGCTCATGAACTAAAGTTACGTTGTTCAAAAAAGAAAAGAGAGGAAGTTTTGAATAAATGTCGATGACAGGTAAAATAATATTACGTTGATTCGGTGGAATAATAGCAATGTCATAACTATTGCATTGAATCTTCATGGAGTTTATCCTATTGTAAAGGCTAAGCGATTGTCCAATAGCAAAAAGAAAGTAATTGAAATTGATGAACCAAACATATATGGTTGCTCAATACAAACGTTGCATGAGGGAAAAGATCCCATGCATCAAATATAGGGAACTACCGGTTTTTGATCCACTCTAAAAAATGGTGGTAGCCGCTCTTTATTTTTATTTTAGAAGCTGCTGTACAACATGCATTGAGCTCAAGAGAGTTGAGTTAGGTATTATGGGGCTAGTTGTTATATTGCTTTAAATAAGACTCAGGTAAGATGTGCCCATTGAAGTAAAAGACCTTACCGGAATGCAGCAAATGCAATACGTAGGTTTGTAGAACAAATGTTTTGCTAACTTTCATACTCAACAGCACCAATATTTCTTTGTTCTCTGAATCTACTTCCCAGTTTATGTTAATTGCTGCTTTTATTTCTTCTTATAAATTGTCCTTTTCAATATTACATCGTAGGCAGAAAAAAAAAAATTGGTAAAAAAGTATGTACCCTCTGGTGCCTAGCGTCCCTTTTTAGGGACGATTTTTCTTTCTTAAATAAAAAATTTATTTTTAACATGATAATTTTTTAACTATTTTTCCTGTTCATTAAACACTATTTGTAACCAGTATACAAAGTATCGTTGAAAAAAAAAATGTCAGCCATTAATGGGTTAAATTGGACCACTGGTCCAATATAGGAAAATTTTTTCGGTCCAATAAAGGAAAACATGCCATTTTTTATTCTCCAGCTTATTTCTCCATCAAAAATTATCACAATCGCGCATGTAAATACATAAATGTAATCCTTATTAAATACAGATTATCATGCTATAACAGCAGATTACCTCAGCTTAAAGGTTTTTGCACTATCTTACTAGGTAAAAGTCCGCAAAATAAGATTTTGCACGTTTTCAACATAAATCATGCCGTAACTCTCGCTACGCAGTTCGAAGACTGATGAAACTTCATACACATAGATTTTATTCCTAAAACTTTATATTTCTACCGTTAAAGTGTAGCATAGATCTCTGTACTAGATTTTAAGCCTGAGGTCCAATTTACGCAGTGGTCCAATATAGGCGGTCTTCCCCTATAACTGAACTCTATCCTGCCAGATAGATTTAAGCTAACATCAGTGTATCCAACCGAAATCTACCAAAGCAAAGTTGCACATTTTGTACGGTATGTCTTGAAGCGTGGGGGCGCAGTTTGCGCTGCTCGGGATGTCTATCAATTTTTCTTTTTTAGTCTGTTTGGAAAATTGTCCAAAAAAAAAAATTTTTTTTTTATTTTTTTTAATCGGTCAAAATGCCGCCCCCCTGATTGCTGCGCCCGTGGCAAGAGCCACTCCTGCCAACTCCTAGCTACGCCACTGCTCATACTTCTAATTCCGAAATCACAGTTCTATGTTCAGTGTTCCAAAAGAATTTCTGTTAAGAAGGAAAACTTTCTCTTTTTCTGAAATTTTATTTTTAAAAAATAGGTGATTTTAGTAATAAAATATTTTTTACTAAAATAATCGAAAAGTGTACTTATCTGTGTACTTGTGTTAATGTGAACTCTAAATTTAACACGCATAGCGTTAATGAGTCTTGTACTCTAGAAGACAGTAACCTGTCTTACAGAACCATTTTTACAAATATTTACTAAACAAACAAAAAAAAAGCAGAGTTGAAATGCTAGAATATATTTTATTTGCAATTTTTTGTATTTTAGTTTAGAGAATGTATTTATCGGTAAGTTTTCTGCTCGTGAGCAATTTAACGCCCTGCGGCGCATGAAGATTTTACCAGACTCCAATGTAATTTTGCATGCTTTAAGTATCTTGATCCATGAATAATATCTCAAATGTGCTTAGGACCTTCCGAGCAACCCGACTTTGTTTTTATGTCTAACCACATGGAAATGTTTACTTTAAATATAAAGGTTGGCAATGTAGTTAATTTTTCAAATAGATAGATCTGTTCCAGCATAATACCTTCCAGGAATGCACGATTGGCCCTATTTCAATGTTATACGGTCACTTGGAAAGGCGCCGATAGAACTAGCTTTCATAAATACTCCTGATCAGTGCTCATATTGAACTTTTTGTTACCTGAACGAAAAAAAAAAAAAAAATCTGCACGACAAATCGCGAGTGAGCACTTATTCGATTATTCTTTCATAGTATGGCTTTTTTCATAGGTCTTAGGTCTTGATTATGTATTCAGACTTTTGGTCAACCCGTGTTTTTTGAAAAAGATGCTCTAGAATAGATGTAGTTCATTTAGGTGCAATAGACGAACGCACCTCTGCAGTGCACGATTTAAAGATAGTTCTAATAATCTAATCTTACCTTATTTGAATCCTGTGTTTATATTTGCTCCAACACAGCCTACAACAAAAGAACTATCTCGATCTTTGAAAATGCTTGTATTTTGGATAAAATAGCGTTAGCTTCGCCAGATTGAATTGTAACTTGACAAATTTATTTTAAGTGAGGCTCCTGCACGAGATCATAATATTCTTCTAAAACTGTTAATAGATGAAACTTTTCCCCTTTTTTACCCGACTACGGCAAAGCCTAAAGGAAGGGTTATAGTCCGTGGAGTTAGTGCAAACATATTTCACTTCCGGATACCAGGCTGAAATTTTATGTGGGGCTTAAATTCACATAGGAGGACAAAAAAACGCCGGGAGACACTTGATCGGAGGTCAAGGTCATTCCGTGATGACGTCATCAAAATGGCCGCTTTTACAGGTAAATACGTTCGTTTAACTGCTTAAAACTCCATCATAGATTGAAATATTGCAAAACTCAAATATATCATCTGAAAGCTCCTTAAAAGAGCTATTTAGAAAGATTTAATTTTTCTTTCTGAGGTCAAGTTCTCACCTGTAATGACGTCATCAAAATGGCCTCTTTTACAGGTAAATACGTTTGTTTAACTCCCTCTAAACCTCCATCATAGATTCAAATATTGCAAAACTCAAATATATCATCTGAAAGCTCTTTAAAAGAGCTATTTAAAAAGATTTAATTTTTCTTTCTAAAGTCAAGGGCCCACCTGTGATGACGTCATCAAAATGGCCGCTTTTGCAGGTAACTACGTTTGTTTAACTCCACCTAAAACTCCATCATAGATTCAAATATTGCAAAACTCAAATATATCATCTGAAAGCTCTTTAAAAGAGCTATTTAGAAAAAATTAATTTTTCTTTTTGAGGTCAAGGGCCCACCTGTAATGACGTAATCAAAATGGCCAATTTTACAGGTAAATACGTTTAACTCCCCCTAAAATTCCATCATATATTTAAATATTCCAAAACTCAACTATATCATCTGAAAGCGCTTTAAAAGATCTATTTATAAAGATATAATTTTTCTTTCTGAGGTCAAGGGTTCACCTGTGATGACGTCATCAAAATGACCGCTTTTGCAGGTAAATACGTTCGTTTAATTGCTTAAACTCCATCATAGATTAAAATATTGCAAAACTCAAAGGTATCATCTGAAAGATCTTTAAAATAGCTATTTAGAAATATTTAATTTTTCTTTCTGAGGTCAAGGGCCCACCTGTAATGACGTCATCAAAATGGCCGCTTTTAAAGGTAAATACGTGCGTTTAACTCCCCCTAAACTTCCATCATATATTTAAATATTTCAAAACTCAACTATATCATCTGAAAGTGCTTTAAAAGAGCTATTTATAAAGATATAATTTTTCTTTCTGAGGTTAAGGGTTCACCTGTGATGACGTCATCAAAATGGCCGCTTTTGCAGGTAAATACGTTCGTTTACCTGCTTAAAACACCATCATAGATTCAAATATTGCAAAACTCAAATACATCATCTGAAAGCTCTTTAAAAGAGCTATTTAGAAAGACTTATTTTTTCTTTCTAAGGTCAAGGGCCCACCTGTGATGACGTCATCAAAATGGCCGCTTTTACAGGTAAATACGTTTGTTTAACTCAAACTAAAACTCCATCATAGATTCAAATACTGCAAAACTCAAATGTATCATCTAAAAGCTCTTTAAAAGATCTATTTAGAAAGATTTAATTTTTCTTTCTAAGGTCAAGGGCCCACTTGTGATGATGTCATCAAAATGGCCGCTTTTACAGGTAAATACGTTTGTTTAACTCCCCCTAAAACTCCATCATAGATTCAACTATTGCAAAACTCAACTATATCATCTAAAAGCTCTTTAAAAGAGCTATCTGGAAAATTTAATTTTTCTTTCTAAGGTCAAGGGCCCACCTGTGATGATGTCATCAAAATGGCCGCTTTTACCGGTAAATACGTTTGTTTAACTCCCCCTAAAACTCCATCATAGATTCAACTATTACAAAGCTCAAATATATCATCTAAAAGCTCTTTAAAAGATCTATTTAGAAAGATTTAATTTTTCTTTCTAAGGTCAAGGGCCCACCTGTGATGATGTCATCAAAATGGCCGCTTTTACAGGTAAATACGTTTGTTTAACTCCCCCTAAAACTCCATCATAGATTCAACTATTGCAAAACTCAACTATATCATCTAAAAGCTCTTTAAAAGAGCTATCTAGAAAGATTTAATTTTTCTTTCTAAGATCAAGGACCCACCTGTAATGACGTCATCAAAATGGCCGCTTTTACAGGTAAATACGTTTGTTTAACTCCCCCTAAAACTCCATCATAGATTCAAATGTTGCAAAACTCAAATATATTATCTGAAAGCTCTTTAAAAAAGCTATTTAGAAAAATTAAATTTTTCTTTCTGAGGTCAAGGTCCCACCTGTAATGATGTCATCAAAATGGCCTCAAATGACGTCATCACAGGTGGGCCCTTGACCTTAGAAATAAAAATTAAATCTTTCTAGATAGCTCTTTTAAAGAGCTTTTAGATGATATATTTGAGTTTTGCAATATTTGAATCTACACTCTCAGAAAAGTCGGGTCAATATACAGTACATTTTCCTTCATTTTTTGACGAAAAATTTCTGTTTCCTTCAAAACGGAAACTTTCGCTCTTTGTTACCGATTCTCAATTCACGCATGCGCAGTTGACCTCGACATTCTTCGGCAGCCGGCGGGCGCGGCGCCAAGCAAGTCAAGACTAATAAGTAAGCTGACAACGGCTTTGTTGTGAAAGGAAAACATCATAATGAGATATGAGTAAGTACTTAATTTCAGAATTGTATTCTAAAAACTATGTAATCGTTCAAACTTGAAAACAGCTTTTAATGGCAGCTTGAAAAAAATATTAATTCATGGAATGTTCACAGTCTCTGTATTCTGCGAATGGGTAATAGGCGCCATGTTTGAATCTAAATTCCAAACGAAAATTCTTATTTATATCAGCGAGAACTTATCAGGCCGAATGGAAATGTTAAAAAACCTACCTCGATTTGTAAATACTAAAGTATGTTTAATAATTTAACCTAAATAATTGTTTTGGAAGTCATATTGTGGTTTAGAACGCGTTGAACTTTCGAAGTAAATAAATAAAAATGCTGATTCTTACTCATTCGTGGAATTAAAACGACAACCATATGTCTCAGAAACAAACATTTCCGTATTTTATTGGTACGCATTCAGTTGTTATTTTGGTATGTGTATGCAAAAAATGTAAAATATTTTGTTTTCTTTAAGTTAGCTTTGTTGGAAAATGATTGTGCTAATTCGTATGCTAGTCCATGGGTCTCCAACCTTTTTTACTCGGGGGCCAAATTGAAAATTTTAGGAAGCGAGGCGGGCCAACGGTCCAAAAATAGTTCAGTTCAGATATTTTTTTTTTTTTTGTAACACAACGGAAACTAGTAAAATTTAGAGAGCAGTTCAGAAAACTGAAATAAAAGTCATTTTTTCCCACAAAATGTATTTTGCTCTCCAAAAGGAGTTTAAAAAAAAAAAAGCCAAACGAGACTAAAAACTAAATCCTTGCAATGTACTACAATTTTATTAAATGAATTTTAGGTATTAATGATGATAAGAAACTTAACAATAAATGAGGACAGAGCAAGTGCAGCGCTTGCAAATAAGACACAATGCTTTATTACTGTTATCGATCATAAAATAATCGCTTGTCCACTGTGCATTAAAAGCATAGTACTCAAAATCAACTTTTCGTTTTTTAAAAGAAGCTATTGTAATGATAAATAAAACTAGAAATGAAAGACACTGCCCACAATTGCTATGCATTTCGTGAATCGTGAGAGCGTGAGACTAAAAAAATATCAATATATTCTTGGGTTTGCAAGTATCGAGTTTGCAAGTAATGCCCAATGCTAGGGGACTAACGGGAGAATGTGAAGCAGATAAAAAAGATTTGTTCTCGGAAAGGGCAACAAAGAGAGATGGGTATTACCGTCGAAAGAAGTAAAAAAAAAAATAATTAAAAAGCTTTGCATTAAACTGTGAATAGATTTTTATTTATTATTTGACGTATTCACTATGAGATCGTCACTGCTCTAATTAATTTAATGAAAAAATATTTTTTTTTAAAAAAAGGGAAGGAAAATGAAAAAAACAGATTTTTTACGCGGGTCGGAAAAAATCTGCTCGCGGGCCGTAGGTTGGAGAGCCCTGTGCTAGTCAATTCAGATACACACCCTGACCTGCCAAAGAACAAATGTTTATATCACTTGAAATAATTTCTAAAATGAACCTTTTGAAAGAATTTTTCTGTATGTTATAAAATTGAACAATTGGTATCACTTAATTTTCTTTTTTGTTTTTTAAATTTCGAATTCAATGCAGAATCTTCTTTTCAAAACTAATTTTTTAGACTTCATGAAAATAAAGAGCTGATAAAATGAATCACATTGTATTGTTTGCAACTAAGAGAATCAAAAAAAAAGTTTCTTTTTTTCTATATTTTTAATTAGGGAGAGAATAAAAATAATCCCTTTTTGGAATACTTTCATCAGCAAGAAGCCATCAACACTGAATAACATTGCCTCAATTGCAATAATCATTTTCAAGTTATGAAAGTGCAGTTGGAAATTAAACTGGATATAAGTTTAAATAATAAGAATTAAATTAAATTTTCTCCTCTTTGGTTTCAAAACTTTGTTTCAGAAACTTATGGTGCAAACACAAACATGCATGTATTAAAAACTTAAATTAAGGATTATGTCTGTGCAATCCATCAATACTAAAGAGGTAATTAGATAGCGATACATTATAGCTAGGAAGTTATATAATGTTTTAAATAAAAATTGATATGTAGGTGAAAAGAAAAATAAAATGTATTACAATTTTAGAAGATCCAGTTGAGACGACTATTCCACTGTTACAATACGTATTATTTGTCGAAATTTAAGGCTGCGATATTTCTTCCTTTTACTCCATATTTTCCTCTTGTTCCAAAAAAGAATAAATGTTATCAAGGTTAAGCTTTTGACTTATCAGAGCCCTATTAAAAAGAAACCTCTGTGCTCTACTTATAATGACAAGAATGTAAATTTAAAGCTTAGCTCTTTTGGTTTGTTCAAGTTTGAATTTTATTCAATGTATGTTTTCCGTTTTGGTTGAGTAGCTTAAGCAAACTCAACCATAACTTCATGTGGTATCCTAAAGTAAATATTAAATTTAAATAGAAAAATCAAGTAGTCTATATATTTTAAATTCTAACAACTGTTTCAATTAAAAAATATAGTAATACAGGTATTTACTGTTTTTACATTAGATTGGCTTCCGATTCATAATTGTTAAATTTGATTACTTCTAAGAAAAATATTTGTGCTGATGTGTAAAGTAATATTTTACTTGTATTTGTTAGATTATGATTAAGGTGACCAGACATCCCACTTCTGGTGAGACAGTCCTACTTTTCGGCTCATTGTCCCCATGCTTAAATTAAAAGTCCCGTTTTCCAGTTAATGTTTCGTTAAACGGGCCAAACATGAAACTAGATTTGTTCAACAATTTTTTTGGTATTTATTGTCAAACAAGTTCATGATGTCACGAAAAAAAGTTGAACGTGCGAAAAAAATGTAGAATTGGTTTCAGTTTGTTAGTAACAACTGCATGGAAGGAAGTAAAATTTATTTATTCGACAAATGAAATTTGAACTTCAGAAAAAACACGTTTTTCAACAGGAACTGGAAAGTTTTCTAGAACAAAGATGAATTTACTTAATCATGCATAAAATTTAGATTTTTTAAATTGGCATTAAAAGGTTCAAATAAAATTAGCTTCAACAGTTGTGTTTATTAAAAATTTGTTGACTGAAATTCTATATAATGAACAACACTATTATTTTGAAACTTAAGTTCTTTAGTGGTACATCTGAATTATTATTCTTTGTTTAAAATTTTCTGGCTCCCCCAGCCCCTTATTTTGCTTGAAAAATCTGGTCACATTAATTATAATTTATACATAATAATTTTTCATTAATTTAAAAATACAGTCAAATCGAGTTATTGGTGGTTTTAATTATAATAAGTTTTTACAGCCTTTTCAAGAGGTTGGGACTCAATGACAACTTAGAAATATTTGAGTGATAAGGCTTTGAGTTATCGAGACTCGACTATATTTTTACTGAATAGATATTGCAGTAAAATTATAATTTAATTGAATTACGTAATGATTGTAAAGCATATTGTACCATAGCTACAATTTTACGTTTGAAGAGGATTTTCATTTTGTCCAATTTCTTCTGGCTTACCGGTCTTTCAAAAAATCGATAAAATAGTGACCCTGATTCTATCTCCCCTAAAAGTCTGTTGTTATGTTAACCAGTGATTCAACATGCATGCTTCTATATATGTTTATCTCTTTTCAGACTAAAAAGTTAGAATAGATGATCAAGTTCAAGGAGCTGAAAGATATTTTGTTTACATTTTAACATAAGAAAGTGATTTTAATATGCTTTTTTCTATATTTTGAGAATCTAAAAATTCAATGATCCTGTACTATTCTTTTTTAAAGCATTAGAAATGGATATGTTGTTTGGGATCTGTCCTGATAACCTCTTGTCTTTGACACTTGAATTGCTTGAACTGAGTTCAGGTAACTTAAGTGTACAAACTTTTAACCCAAAACTATTTTATCATATTACTCTATTGAATGTATCACAATTTATTTAAACTGTCTCTTAGCAGGCACAATATATATAATAAGCGGCTATTTTGTGCTAATTCCTTAATGTCTAATTTTAAGATCAAAATCATTTCGAGATATCAAAAGTATTATTTTTTTAAGTTTAAAATAATTGAAGGTTTATTAAGAAATCTGTCATTTTCCTAGATAAGTTATTATCAAACTATACTCTTATCAAAGAGTTGTTTGGTAGCTGCGTGTGAATAATGTTTATTACTTTCAGGGACAAGTCCTTTTTACCGAAACTATGTCTGCACAGAATGTTTGTTTGACATTCTTTATACTGCCTGTCCGGCAAACATACCGAATATTTAGATTGGCTGAATACTTTAATATTTGGCTACGAAATAGTTTTTAAATTAAAAAATTCAACAGTTGGTAAATAACTCTTTATACAATGAATGAAATTTGTAGTATTGTATCAACTAATTTTAATAGAGCACAAGGAAGAATGTTGATGTGCCAATCTTTCCATTGCTCCAGAAAATCACAGTTGAAAATTCATAATTTTCTTCATTGCATAGTAAAACTTTTGCAATTTTAACCGATTATTTAGTATTTGGCAGAATTTGGTTTTCGGAGCATACTTAATACCATCTTAAAAATTTCTACACTGACTAGAAGGTAAAATCTGTCTTTTTCTATATGTTAAATTTATCGTTAGCAATTGTATAATCTCCAGAGACGACAGTTTTGCCCTTGTTATGGACTCGCCAGTCTGGAATACTGAAAAAATCTAGCAAAAGGAATATGTCCTCTCATTGCCTGATAAGTCCATAACACTGGCTAAACTGCAGTCTCTGGTTGTCATAACTGTGCTGTCAGTATATTGCATGTAATTCTCCCTCTGCCCTGGCTAAAATGTAGTTACTTACTACTTATTCATTATCTTTGCTCTATGAGAATTCTATATCAGAAGTAAATGCTGGAATCTATGCAGTTATAGATGTAAATAAAATGAAGTCCCACGCTTTGTAATGAATTGATAAACTATGTTTCAGGATTTTCCTGCACTGATGATGTGGAGAATAAGTGTATTGCTGTGAGACATATCTTCTGAATTTTTAGTAAGTGTTTAAAGATAAATTTGTAGTTCATATTATTTATATTATTCTATTCATATTGCTATTGTCTAAATGCGTGTCACTTTGAATGGAATGAGGAATCTGTACATGTAGATATATTTGTCTTTGGCGAGCGAGTCTTGCAAAAACAAGGCCTAGAAACAAGAAACTTAGTATGCATATGTAGTTTTTGTCTGATAATGTACACGTAATCGTTCTTTGTTCGATAAACTAATTAGAAAAAAAGTAATATAATGTTGTATGTGATTTTTAGTACTTTTTATCCAATAGAGCCTGAACTCAATTTTACTGGATTTCTAATTGTTAAGTATCTGTAACAATAAAATTTTCCCGAAGATGTTAACTCAGAATTAGACATAAATATTATCGATTCAGCTATGTTAAAGTAGTCTAAAGATTTTAACTCTTTTAGAGACAATTATAGAGCTAGATAGTCCCAAGTAAGAAATAATATTGAAATATATTTCTTAACTTTCTTTTTTATTTTCTTTTTTGATGAATGTTATTGCATCTTTATTTTTTGAAACAGTATCATACCTCCTGTGTGAACTAGATATAACGTGTGTAATATGATGTGCGCAGAACAAAATCTCTTAATTTGGGCAGTCTATATAAAAAGTTACTTTTAAAGAGGTGTAATTGCTGAATGTACTTTTTACTATAATTAGGGTTGGAATGTTTTTGCCGAATGTGGAGAAAACCGTCCCGGTAAAAATACCTTTTTGCCAAAGTGGCAAAAATAGTTAGCGTTATTTACAAAAAATTTCCAAAATTTTTACTAATTTTTACTTTAAAGTTTTTTTTTATTTTTTTAAACTGAGAATATTCATTGCATCATTCAACCTACTCTCACAATAAGGCTTCTGTGGTAAATACTATTATATAATTAAGGGGAGAGTAAATAACTAAAATAGGTCACATGCTTTGGCTTAAAAGTTTTAACAGGGACGTGTCGAAGGGGATTCGAGGTCAATTCCTAAAACCCCTTTTAACATGTATAGGCAGAGGCAGGAGTGCCCCGATGGGAGATCACTGACCTCCCAATAATTTCCACATTCAGCATATTTTGCTGACGATTCGCCAATTTGAAGACAATATTGCAACATTGAGATTATTTAGTCTTTTCAGTTTTTAGAATTGTTTTTTAAAAGATGCCTAACGTTTTTTCTCACTAAACGTTTAAATGTACAACATGTGTGCATGCTTGTATTTTATCATACGGTAAAATTGGAACTTCATTCAGAAAATTGATAATATCTCCCTTCCCAAAAAATTCTAGTTCGGGGCTCCCCTGGCCATAGGAGATGTTGTATTGCACAAACATGTAAAGTCTTTTATACCCCCCCCCCTGTTAGTTTTTAACAGGGAAGTCATTCCAGATCTATCCTAAAAAGGCAATGTAAATTTATAGAGAAATGAACTATAAATAGTATTTATAACATCATACTGTATAGTAGTGGTTAGAGATAGTAGTTCAGACCCGCCATTTTCAATTTTTCCAGGGTTGGGGAGGGGTCACAGGGTTATATTCAATGCATATTATGCCAAAAAAACAGCCAAAGCAATAACCATTTATTTGTAAATGCTTTCATTTTTATAAATCAGAGGGGGAGAGGCAATTTTCTTCTCCTGACCCTACACTATGACTAGCCTAACTATCTTACTACTGCTCTGAGGCTAAATTTCTCATTGTTGCTCTGAGATGCTAGCATGGGATGGAAACGTTATATATTTATACATAACTAGGAGATGGAAACATAGTTTATATGTAACTCGTATTAAACTATGGGTAACCAATGATGAAAAGTTCATTAAACAGTAAACTCATTAAATTCAATTAAATTTCTTCACTAGAATTGGAATACATACTTGTTTTTCCAAAATTGAATAGCAAAAACAAGTTTTGAAACATTTTTTCCTAATCTATTTCAAGTTTTTTTTTTCAAGGATTATTTTTAAATACTTTAATTATTTAATTAATACCAATGAAATTTCTAAATATAGAGCCATTTTTGGGTCAAAAATTTAGATTTCAAATAAAAGAACTATTCATTGAATTTTTTCCGACCTGGTCTAACAATCTTCCCTGTAACCTGCAACTGCTGTAAAAATTGGAACAAAATCGGTCGGGTAGTTTTTGAGTTTACTCCGCACACAAATATTTTGGAGTTTGTGTTTTTTATATGGGTCATTCCAACAAAAATGGTGCAAATCATATCCGAGACTTTAGAGTTTTTTAAAATCAATTTCAATAACTACCACCCATTAAAAACTATTTTTAATGGTTCTCCATTTAATTTTGTGTCATCAAGTATCAATTGATTAGGTATAATCAATTTAGAAAGGACACAAAAAATTTATCTTTGTCAGAAGAAGGGAAAAATGACGCGTCCTAGCTTCAAATTGCTAGAATTTTTAATATGATTTAAAATTAAACTGAAATGTAACAACAAAATAAATTACAATGCACTGCGCAAAAGATGCTTCTGACACCATTTCTGCAGATTATTACGCAAATGAAAAGAATTTCCCCCAAAAACACTATTATTCATTCATCCATGTCCCTAGATTTTCGGTGTTGCGAATTGTCCACTCTGTTACAAGCCTTTTGGAAATAAAATAAAACTTAGCATTCAATCTGATATATTTTTTAAAAAGTATAGATAGTATAACTGCCGTGATTAGCTTGCTACATTAAATTATGTAGTCAACAACCAGGGTGAGCCTAACTCTTTTTTTATGGTAGTCAATTTGAACTGTGGGATGTCCACTCTGTTACAGTCAATTTCATGATGAAAAAAATAGTTTTTTTTTTCTCGAAATTGCAGACAGACGTACAGTTTTGGCTGTTTATTCCACTTTAGTCTTGTTCTATGATTCTAATTTTTCTTTGTGATTATAAGGATATTTTTAAAGGCTTATTTGTTCACTCTGTTACACAAAGTGATCAAAATATTTAAATACTTTCATAAATGAGTCATGTACTAGTTATTTACATTCATTATACACAAGTAAATGGAAACTCAATAAAGAAAATATGATTAGTTTCTGGAAATTATTTAAATTGATAATCTTAATATAAGTAGAGAGTTTCAGACATGATTTGTACCATTTTCGCTGGAACTACCATATATGAAGATAACAGCAAACATTTTTTAAACTTGCAACTAGGGATGGCAATGGTTAGATGGAGCCCTAAAGACCGGATCCGGACCAGGAGTCAAGCCACATCTGTCCTAAATTTTTAGATGTAAGGGCAGGAAGGAAATAAAAGGATTGATATTTGCAATGTGTTCCGTTAAAAGTTTCTTTTCTGTTATAATATATATATACAGGGTGTCCACTCCAATCGTGGACCAATAGCTAATTTCTAAACCGTTAGAGATACGCATATAGTTTATTTAGGAAAAAATCTCCAAATTATGAAAGGAATTTTTGGTCTATTCAATGTTTTTCAAAAAATCAAATTTTGAAAGAGTTACGAAATTTAAATTTTTATACAGCCCCCCAGTCCTATCAATCATATTTAGTAAAACATTCTTGACACTGTAACGTTTAAAACTAAAAAAAAATCACTCTTCTACCACAAAAATTGACCGAGTTATGACGTTTTGAAAAATCAAGATTTTGCATTATTTCATGACGTCATCGAGAGATCGCATAAGGGACCGTATGCGAAATCCTTCAAAATCTTGATTTTTCAAAACGTCATAACTCGGTCAATTTTTGTGGTAGAGGAGTGATTTTTTTTTAGTTTTAAACGTTACAGTGTCAAGAATGTTTTACTAAATATGATTGATAGGACTGGGGGGCTGTATAAAAATTTAAATTTCGTAACTCTTTCAAAATTTGATTTTTTGAAAAACATTGAATAGACCCAAAATTCCTTTCGTAATTTGAAGATTTTTTCCTAAATAAACTCTATGCTTATCTCTAACGGTTTAGAAATTAGCTATTGGTCCACGATTGGAGTGGACACCCTGTATATATATATATATATATATATATATATATATATATATATAATATATATATATATATATATATATATATATATATATATATATATATATATATATGTATGTATTGTCGTCCCCGCTTAAATGAATAAAGCATCCTGGAACCCATGCCATAGACACAATGTTAAAAATCCCTGTTTAATCGAATAATATATCTTGGAACCGACAGTATTTGTTTAAGCGGGGCCAACAGTATATATATGGGAGTTTTTCAGAAGTTAAAAAAGGAGCAGAGTGCTGCTGCTGAGAAAATTGCATTTTGTAAACAGCATTTTTTTAAGTCACTTGAAAATAGAATAATTTTTGAAGCAATTATTTTCAAAAAAGAATGCTCACTTTTAATGAACTTAAGTTACAAGTAAAAGGCGAGAATTCATTAACCAAGCATCAGGCATAGTGCAGCACCCTGCTCAGTTAAGTTTTTATTGTCTTGTTATAATTTTCTTTTATTTTTCTTTTCTTTTAGAGTCTTTGTAGAAATAAAACCAGAAAGAGGAACCATGAGTCGAAAAGAAGAAAGTTGTAGTAATATTGCCTGTATGAATAAATGCCTGTAAAAATAAAATTCTACATTCTCTTACTGTAAATCCATTCTCCTATTGTTTACTAAGTTATTAAAACAGGTGTCAATCATCTTCTACTTATAAGAAGTTACTAAGCACAGCTTTTTGTTGGTGAATCATATGGGTTTAATAACATTTTTTTAGGTAATGATGCTTAAGTCCTGAGCTGGTTGCGGCTAATTTTTGACTTGAAGGCATTTCTGAATATGATTGAAAAAAGAAATAGGTTAAATATAAATTCAAGAATACTTTTTAATATCTTAAAAATTCCTATTTAAGTGAATAATTGTTTGAAAAAGGTTGTAGGTTGCTTTCAAATACAAATTTCTGATTTTCTCTTGGTATTTTTCTAAATATATTTTATAAATATAGTTATATTAGTATTTATAAAATATAGTTTTCTTCAATTCAGGGTTGTTAAAAAACCGGTTTAAGCCCCAATCGTAATGAGAGCAATTTTTTTCAGAGACATCAAGACGTTATTAATTTATTGTCAACAAATGCTAAAATTCATGTAAATTAGATTCTCGTTTGGACTTAATAATTTTACATTTAATTTAATTATTAAGCGTAAAAATATGCAATTTCATTTCTACATCAGTAAAGCTTTAAGGAAATTTTGTTTGAAAATTTTTTAACTATTAAGATATTAGTACATATGAAAATGAATGGTGAATTAATGGTAATATGAATTGAATAAAAAAGTTGCATGGATGCAAAAATAAAACTATTTAGCAAACTTAATATTACATTGTAAAAACACATAGTTTGAAAAAAAAAAAAAAAACGATTTGGTCTAAACCGATTAACTCTGCTTCAATCTGTACAAAAATTTTCTTTTTTTTTAAGGGCTGAAAAAAGAAATCCATCATTTAAGAGAAACAAAAATAACGAGTTTCTTCGAAAAACTCAAAATTTCCTACATCTAACGGAAACGATCGCAACGGACATTACTTCAAATGACGAAATAAATCATTTGTGTAACAGAAACAACCATAACGGACGTTTCTTTAAATAACGGAAAATTACCCTCCCATAACGGAAAAAATAAAGACGGAAATTTCTTCAATTAACAGGAGAAAGAACGAAACGGAAATTCGTCAAATGACGGAGCACTTCCCTCTTGTAACGAAAGAAATAAAAACAGAAGTTTCTTCATTTGACAGAAAAAATAGAAACGGAAATCCGTCAAATATCGTTAATCTTCCGGCAGCACTGCTGCCAAGAAAATTTCCGTCAATTTAAGAAGAAATTTTTGAGAGTGTATGATGGAGTTTTAGGGGGAGTTAAACAAACGTATTTACCTGTAAAAGCGGCCATTTTGATGACGTCAGTACAGGTGGGACCTTGACCGCAGAAAGAAAAATTAAATATTTCTAAATAGCTCTTTTAAAGAGCTTTCAGATGATGTATTTGAGTTTTGCAATATTTGAATCTATGATGGAGTTTTAAGCAGTTAAACGAACGTATTTACTTGTAAACGCGGCCATTTTGATGACGTCATCACTTGTGAGCCCTTGACCTCAGAAAGAAAAATTAAATCTTTCTAAATAGATCTTTTAAAGCGCTTTCAGATGATATAGTTGAGTTTTGAAATATTTAAATCTATGATGGAGTTTTAGGGGGAGTTAAACAAACGTATTTACCTTTAAAAGCGGCCATTTTGATGACGTCATTACAGGTGGGCCCTTGACCTCAGAAGGAAAAATTAAATATTTCTAAATAGCTATTTTAAAGAGCTTTCAGATGATACCTTTGAGTTTTGGAATATTTTAATCTATGATGGAGTTTAAGCAATTAAACGAACGTATTTACCTGTAAAAGCGGCCATCTTGATGACGTCATCACGGGAGTTCATGACCCCTGATCAAGTGTCTCCCGGCGGTTTTTTGTTCTTATATATGTACCTAAGCTCTGTACCAAATTTCACACTGGTATCCGGAAGTGAAATATTTAGGCTGTTTTTGTCGCTAACTCCACAGACTATTATGTTTTTAGCAGTCTGGCTATGTTTGTGGTTAAGGATGTTCCACCGTAGCTCCTAAACTATTCATTCGATTTTGATGAATGAGGTGCCAATCGATTCGTTTTCGAGTCTCGAGTGTCATAGGCAGGGATTCAAGTGAAACAGGCAATCGCAAATTACAATCGCGACTGGAAATGAATTACATTAGAACGTTTCTTGATAAAAACATCGTGACATCAGCGTGACGTTTGCCTATGAAAAGCGAGCTAGATAAAACGTCACAGCCTACTTGGCGAATAAGAGGAGATCACTGAGTGCTTGTGAGCTCTTATTGGCTCCACCCGTAGTGACGTCAAGCCAATTTAAGCTGATGATAATGTAATTCACTTCCAGTAGCGATTGTAATTCGAAGCGATCGCAGTGCTGTTTCACTTGAATCCCTGCCATAGGCTACTTTTTACTAGAATTTAACAAGAGGAAAAATCGATTATTCCTAGACAAGCACCGATTTTTTACCGATATTTTCGTATCTAAGTGTGTTTTAGTTCAAACAAAAGTCACAATCAACAATGAATTTCCAGTTTAAGGCTGACCTAGATTTTAGCATGAAATTAGTTAAAAGCAATTATAACTCAAGTTCAACTTTAAAGCAACGCTCATGATTCAGCGTCTTTGATGGAATTGGAAAGGATGAGAAGTTTTGACACTGCTCAATAAAAATTACCCAAATAACTTTTCATACTTTTTTGTTATGTACATTTAATTTTGTAATGTATATTCATTTGCTAATATACAGTGAAGTAAAATAAAAAAGTTTTAAAAACCTGTAACACGACTACAAAAAAGTTCCAAAAAGTAAGAAATAATAACAAGTTAAAAAAACTATAACCCGACTGCAAAAAAAAAAAAAAAAAAAAAAACACTGAAAGGTAAGAAACGAGGTAGGTTCTATTTAATATCATCGTCTTATTAAATAAAACAAGACGTTTGATATCTTAGCTATACCTGCTTATTTAGTTTTACGACTTGAACCCTCTTTCCCATTTCATCCCATTGGGTGATTTTTTGGCCCCCTATCGATTTGCAAAACTATTAGAAAATAACGTTTTCATAAAGATGAAAAAATGCATTTTTGGGGATCAATTTTCGAACATTGACCTCCTTGCGGAACACGAAAATTTTATCTGATAAACTTCAAATTTTCCAGGTTCTTGTTTAGTCTTAGTGGACAAATTTTCTCACCCGGGCCGATTTGAAATTCCAAAAAAAAAAAAAAAAAAAGTTTTTTCGATCCACCCTACTGCTCCCCCTTCCCTCATGCATATCCTTATCAAAAGTTCCCATCACCCAAGGGCAATGAAGCAGTCCCACAATGTTATAGAGAATCTCCAATACTGAGCTAACTCCACTTAATAAGATAAAAAAAGTTCTGAAATCATTCTTCCTCAAAGCGTCAATGGTGCAATCTGCACCGTAGCTTCCTCATGGGTACTCCTTTTTTTCATGCGGAAAATCAGAGTCTTACCTAAATTTTTATCAGGGTCTTGAAATAGAGGCTTGGTTAAACTTTTAAAATAAGCCTTCCTAAAAAAAAGCAATCCCAGCAAGTAAAACTTCGCGCTTCAAGATTGCATCAAGATTGATGTGTCAAGAAGGCAATCTTGCATCAATCTTGCCTCAAGATTGGTTTGTTACTGATTTTCGATTGCCAGAGTCTTTCCACAAGATTGTCCGACAAGGAGCATGCAACCTAATATCAAGAACATAACAAAATAGGTTGTATTTGTAATCTTGCATAAAAATTGTCATGACAATAGAATGTCAAGATCTTGACATTTTCTTGTCATGATAATCTTTATGCAAGATGAGATTGCTTTCGTAATCTTGCATAAAGATTGTCATGATAAGAAAATGCCAAGATCTTGATATTTTCTTGTCATGACAATCTGTATGCAAGATGTGCAGGAATGCTGGGTGTAAAACTCCGCGCATGCGCCTCTTTTCTATTGTGAGCGCTAATGATCTTGACGGCAACAATTAGATATCACGGCCATTCCTTTAAATCTTGACCTTGACAAGATTTAAGCAATCTTGATATTGCAATACGAAATCAATATTGATATGTCAAGATGTATGTAATATTACATACGTCTTGTCATAACAATCTTGTTATAACACTCTTTATGCATTAATACATACGCAATATTGACGCCGTCAAGACAGTATCAAGATCCGTCAAGATTGCTGCAAGAAGTTTTGCTTGTAGGGATCGCGTAGTCATAATCAGGACCCCCCCCCATTATTCTGGAATAGATAACAAGTCATGTGAAATTACCTACCTATAAAGTAACACTACGGTTTGTTTCCATGCATCCACTTGTATAGCTAACAAATTTATAGCTGTTAGAGAAACCTCAAAAAGTAAACCTTAAACTAGGGAAAAAGCACCAGCAAGAGTTCGATTGTTGTTTTTTGTTAAACTATAAATTTCGAAAATCAGTAGATCAGCAAAAACATTGTAAAACTATATTCTGCACTTTTCTAATAGTATTTCATTTGTTTCGAAAATGAGGACATTCATATTTTAAAAAATCATACTATTTCTTAATTTTCTTCTTTTTAGGCTAAGCATCAACTAGTAGTAGGAGAATTAGAAGTAAAACTCAAACTAAAGAAAAAGCACCAATTAAGGCTCGAATGCTGCTTTTTGTTAAACTATAAATTTAAACAATCAGTAGATCAACAAAAACACTGTAAAACTATTTTCTATACTTTTTAAAAAGTATTTCACTTATTTCAGACATAAAATTTATAATTTGAAAAATAAAACTGTTTTTAATTCCAGCAAACTAGCCAGTAATCGGTGTTTGAAATACAGTGGGTGGTCCTTAGCTAACTAAGGTACATACCACTACGTACTCCATGTTATTGTCCTGCAATCTAGCTGCCTAGCAATTGATGCTACCTAGCATAATAACGCATATATTAGCATATAAAGGTACCTACCTACATTAGGGTGGGCCGAAAAAATCGAATTTCTACAGAACCCTAAGACTTAGTGCGGAAAATTTGTGACTCCCCAACACTAATTACTGAGCAAAATTTCTTGACTCTGAGTTAAGGCCTTCTGCTCTGCCAGAGGCTTGAAGTTTAGATATTTTTGGGAAAAAATGGAAAAAAGAGAAGATTTACAAAATGTTTTAAATTCCACAGAATGCTAAGTCTTAATACGTGAATGTTTTTACTTCCTATCACAAACTAATACGTAAAATTTTAAGTCTGTGAGCTAATTATTTATGATTCTTAAAGGCGAGTAACACAGCAAAGCTGCTACATACCTAATACGCTCCAATATTTCGAATTTTTATCACCCCAATGACAACATCTGACAGCCCGTTGAAATAAAATTTGGTGTGAAGTCCGACTCCCACAGTACACGCATGCCAGAGGGACCCGTTAAAAGGGCAGGCAACCTTTCACAGCTCAACAACACATCCACACAAAGAAAGGACAAGGACAGGAGAGAGAAAACACATCCATGCCCGAGTCGGGACCTCGCCATCCGAGTCAGACTTCTCTGCCTACTAGACAAGGTGGCCGGCTCATATTAGTTTAATGGACTGGAACAATTGCAAAATGACCTTTCCGCCAGTTCTCCGCAACGTTCCTTCAGCCTTCAGATGATCTTTGAAATATATTGGCTGTTAGAGCGCTTTTCCACTTGACGACACAACAACGATGAAAGTCGGACGGTAATACTGCAACGATAAGTACCGTGTCGTGTCTTCTACAGCACTGTTTTTTCACTCAACCAATATCGTTTCTCCGAAACGCTCATTTTTCACCGCATTTCAGTTCGAGATAGCATAGTTCTCGCACGTCTATTATTATGGCTCCTCACTATAGCAGATTATGACTGTTATATTTACTTTACCTCCGCAGAAAAAGAAAGCAAATAAAGGTATAGTTGCATGATATTTACCACTTTATTACATTCAAAACTTTATTTACTAAGAATATATTATCAGAATGAAAATCTGCGCTTTTCTGCAGCAATAAAGATCGTCTGAGCAACAATAATGAAACAAAATATTCGGTAAAATGAATAAAATTATTTTACTGCTACATCTTTTATTTATCATCTGCAAATTGAAGCTTATTATTCTTAACGCAGAGACGTCAAATTTAAACGCCATTGCTGTATTTCGAAGAAAGTAAACAGATGAATGAATGTCGTCCCGATTTTAAAGGCGAGACGGATGCCATCCGACACGAATGGGACGACAAACGATATCGTTGGAACGGAGACGACACAATCGTCTTCGAATTGGGAGGTGGAAAAGTGCATTGCATATATTAATGTATATTGCGTGGGTCAATGTCGGATGACGACAATCGTGTACGATTTATCGTTGTCGTGTCGGTAAGTAGAAAAGCGCCCTTAGAGTTCCATGCGAAAAATGGAAGGTTTTTCAATTCCCTTGCGACACACAGGCCGTTGAATTTATCGTAAAGTTAGTTTCGAAGGCATTAAATCAAATATGTGGCTAAAAGAAAAGAGACGAGTTTATTTTCGCTGTTTTAAAATCATGCAGCAGTATGCCTGCATTTCAGCATAAAAGTGATTACAAATTATAGTAATACATAATGTCTCTCTAACTGTAAATTCTAAAGCGTGAACTGTATATTATGAAGTTTTAAAAATGCATAATTGATAAGCTGTAAATTCAAACCAATATTGTAATTTTCTCTTTAATGCATAAAAATCTATATGGGTGATTCTACGGTCAATGCGTTTTTTATGTCCACAAAGAAAAAATAATTTGTTTAATTTCATTCTCATTACATCACTAGTAGCCGCTATTTTTATGATTGTTGTGGTAAGGGCCAGAGGAAGTTTTAATTTTTTTTGGGGGGGGGGGGAGGTTATCGATGCCAGGGGAAAATGCGTTGCCAGGGGAGTGGCAGTATTGGCAGAATTCTGGTTTGATTTGCTATTATTTCACTTATTTTTCGGTGTAAAATCATAGTATGGACTAATCTTCTGTAAAGACTGTATTAAAAAAATTTCGCGTAGTAATAAAATAAAAAACAATCCATCTTGAAAGCCGACCATGTTGCTCTACAAGTCGCACGCAGATCAAAAATAGAAAATACTACCGATTATTTCGATCTTCAAACTAGACTTCAGCGGGGCAAAAACAGCTAAAACTGAAATTAATTGTGTTATAAACAGTACTAATGATATATAAACTTTTTTTGAACAAACTAACCAGGAGAACAGATGACGCCGAGAAGTGAAAAATCACAACTACCTATAAAAACATACGCGTTTTTTACAGAACTTACGCCAACCGTGATGTTGCACAAATAAGCATTACATTATACATACGCACATTTATGTAACGATGAAATATAAAAAGTTATACTTACCAGGGAAAATACTACAGCGACTGGCGCAGTATGCTTTTAGGCACTTTCAACGAGAACTGATGCAATAATATTCGAGTTTTTTAAAAACCTCATAGCTTACTATACTTTACTCAGTATTTCGCTGGTTATTCGCAATCAACTTCATCCTTATGTATTTTTTATGCTAAATTTCAGTCCTTGAAGTTCGCCAGGTGAGGGTGACACTGTTGATATGGCTCGTCAAGAAGTGTATTTTTTAAAAATTATAATAAATATTTTTTCAATGTTTACTGATGAAATATGTTTCTATGCTAATGTAAGTGTATGATTATGTCAAAAAACATTATGCCAAGTTAGCAAAAATTGAACGTCGAACATGTTTGTATAAAAACTAGTATTTAGACATGCCAGGGGAGTATACATTTATGACTATTTTCAGCTATTAATGCTAAAATAAAATAATTGTAGTGAATTAATTAGGTGGTCCATATAAAAGATAATAGTCTGCAATGCTTCAGTATACAAAAACATTAATAAAATCAGTTTTGCATGAAGTTTTTCCATTGACCGTCTGAATTCAAATAGCGTAGAATCACCCATGGGTCATTCCACGTCAAGTGATCCAAAATCTGAGAAAAATTTTACCTTACATTTTTGTATTTCTTTCAAATTTGGCTCATCAATTGTACCCCTTGAGGTAATCAAAAGTCTCAATTTTTGGATTTTTATCTCTATTATTTTTTCATTTATGAGACTTTGAACTTTGGAAAAACCCTCGTTTTTCCATGGATAAGGGAACATAAAAGGGACCATAACTCGGCACCAAATATAGATAGAGCAATTTGGTAAATGGCATTTTAAAGTACGTTAGTTGCCGCTTAGTTTGATATGCTAAATGACTAATTTGATAAAAATGTTCTTTTTCAAAAAATGAAATTTAAATTTCAAATTTTAATTTCTTGAAAAACA
This sequence comes from Uloborus plumipes, assembly GCA_038373865.1. Lineage (NCBI taxonomy): Eukaryota > Metazoa > Arthropoda > Arachnida > Araneae > Uloboridae > Uloborus > Uloborus plumipes. Next base: position 42,908 of record JAXGGA010010273.1, read on the forward strand.
TAATGAATTTTTTTCAAAAAATTCTCAAAAATTTTTGTGTATTTTATCTATGTTTGTACAAATTTTTAGGTTGGGATCTCAATGGGATACTATTTTTTTGAATTTCTGAATAAAACTGCATAGGAAAAAAATGAAATTTTTTAGATTCTATTTATTTAAATACTAAGTTGTCTGGCTTGTGATGGGAATAAAAAGTAGTAAATAAGCATGAATATGTTTAAAGTGAGCTGGCATGATAGATTTTTCAGGTTCATCCCCCCTCCCTCCCCCGCACAACCACTCTATTTTATTTCAAAACTGTTTAAAATGTTAAAAAAAAACTCTTTGATACAAAATGAATAGTAAACTTATTTAAAGTTGGTAAATGGGTTTCCTTATAACTAGACGAAGCATCCCCCTCCCCACCCAAATATACCATTCACACTATACTAATATGACGTCCAACCTCGGGATTGAATTGAGGATTAAACTTTATGATTCATTTCATCTCCTACCCCAGCACCAATCTTCAATTTTGAAGGCAGGAAATAAATGGGTCGCCCCAAGATCATAGCAAACAGCAAAATAACACTGTTTCTCCTTGTTCTCATCGTTTTTTCTATTCTTTTCGCACAAAACTGAAAATAAATCAAAATATCAGATCATATGTCTGTGTCCCCATAACTATCTTCTCACATTATCTAGTGTGCAGCTGTTAATTTTTTTAGTTGTTTGTGTTCGTTTTCATTTTGTTGTGAAGGAAAGTAATGCAGCAAGTTATATCTACTACATATATTATACAAACACTGCTTTTTTGATCATAACCTCTCATGTTGTTTAACTTCTGTACAGATTGCTCCTCCCCTTTTTCTACCTTCCCGCTCCAAACTTTTATTTTTTTATCATCCCGTCTAACCCCATTTCAAAGCCTTAGTCTCTACTGATGTCTGGTAGTGTTTCAGTTTGTTCTGTTTGTTACTCTTTCCTATTAGCTCATGAGCTTTGCCCAATAAGAGAAAGGAAAGGCGGTGATGGGGACTGACATATAACCTGATACTTTGATTTCTTTTCAGTTTTGTGTGAAAATAATGGGAAAAAATTATGAAAATAAGGGGAAACAGTGCTATTTTGCTATTTGCTATGATCTTGGGGCAAACCGTTTCTTTTCTTTCTCCAAAATTGAAGATTGGTGCTGAAGGAGGGGATGAAATGAATCATAAGTTTAAATTCAGATATTGAATGGAAGTACACTTTGTGAAGGTCGGATTGAAAAAAGAAACACTTCGTCTGAAAAACAATATATACCTAGGGGGAAAATAATCCTCAAATCAATCCCCAGGTGAGACGTCATATTAGTGTAGCGTTAATAGTATATTTGGGTGGGGAAGGGTTTTACTTTGCCTTGTTATAAGGAAACAAATTTACCAAATTTAAATAAGTTTACTGTTCATTTTGTATCAAAAAGGTTTTTTTTTAGCATTTGAAACAGTTTGGGGGAAAAAATGGTTGGGTCGGGAAGGAAGGGAGGGGGAGCTGACCAATTTACAAGTTAATGCTAGCTCACTTACCTAGAGTAAAAATAATAGTCAATTCAATCCCCAGGTTAGATGTCATAATAGTACAGCGTTAATGGTATATTTGGGTGGAGGAGGGGATACTTCATCTAGTTATAAGGAAACCCATTTACCAACTTTAAATAAGTTTACTATTCATTTTGTATCAAAGAGTTTTTTTAACATTTTGAATAGTTTTGAATTAAAAAAGAGAGGTTGTGCGGGGGAGGAAGGGGTGAGGGGGTGAACCTGATAAATCTATAAGTTCATGCCAGCTCACTTTAAACATATTCATGTTTGTTTTCGACTTTTTAGACCATCACAAGCAAGATAACTTAGTATTTAAATAAATAAAATCTAAAAAATATCATTTTTTTCCTATACAGTTTTATTCAAAAATTCAAAAAAATATGATCCTATTGAGATCCCAATCTAAAAATTTGTACAAACATAGATAAAACACTCAAAAATTTTTGAGAATTTTTTGAAAAAAATTCATTATATGTTTTTCGAGAAATTTAAATTTGAAATTTAAATTTCATTTTTTGAAAAAGAAAATTTTTATCAAATTAGTCATGTTGCATATCATATTAAGCGGTAACTAATGTACTTTAAAATGCCATTTACCAAATCGTTCTATCCATATTTGGTGCCGAGTTATGGTCCCTTATATGTTCCCTTATCAGGCGCGCACCCAGGAGGGGGCTTTGGGGGCTTAAGCCCCCCCTAAAAGATTCGATTCATTAATAACTCAATATATACTACGTTTTAAAACCAGTAAAATAACAAATACACACACCTTGTCACCATGCATATACCTTGTCTTTCTTAAAATCTTGGGGAAAGTGGGTCGTAATTTCTCCCCTATAAAATCCCCCCCCCCTCTTCTACAATTTCTGAGAGACCAAGGCATTGTTTTCAATCAAATCCTTCATTGTTCGTGCACAGGAGCGAGAATAGGGTCTCAGAAAGCCAGGCTGCCTCAAATCACAGAGCGTCTCATCATCAAAGCTAAAATAGTTTTTATTTCGAGGATGTGTCATGGAGAATCATGATAGTTCGCAATGGCGAATTGCAGGTTTGAAAGATCATCATAATAAAAATTTTAAAGCTCCTATCTGTCTAAAACAGAATTATATAAAACATATTTCATGCACATTTTTTGAATCCATTTCATCAGAGCCCCCCTCCTCTTTATGGGGGGTGGGGGACGGCGCTTGCGACATGATTTACCTTACCACTGATTTATGAGAAACATGAAAACAGATTTTAAAAATATATAAAATGGTATGAAAATAAAAGGAGGTAAAGAAAGAGGAAAAACAGAAAAAAGTGACCGAAGGGTATTTTTGTAAAATAACAAACTTGTAGAAAAAAAGGTATTTTTACATGTATCGAAAAAAGGTATTTTTACGTGGTATCGAAAAAAAGTATTTTTACGAAAGCCATAAACTTCTGTACTTCAAACCAATGAATTCACAGGAAGGAAATTGAAAATTTCAGTATGAAAAACCAAAACAGTTAACTGAAAAACGTTTCCTATTATCTGAATTTTTATTTGAAATAAAAAAAAGAAAAGAAAAAAAAAGAAGTGAAGAAAATGGGAGGAAGGGGTTTTCCGAACCTAATCCCTCTCTTTTTTTCGGCTTTAAAGTTAGCAAGGATTATAATTTTATAGAGCTTCAAGTTTTGAAAATTCCGGTAGAAAGTCTCTGAATATCTTCATTGACGATTGTCGTCTAATGTTTGTTTTTTGGAACATGACTTTCTAAAAATTTCCGAAGAAGAAAAACGAGCCCCATTATCAAAGATAGTCTGCAGTTTTGTTTTTAAAACTTAAATTTCAAAAAAATAAAATAATAATGATAATAATAATGATTTTCTTACATTTCATTTTTGGAACTTCAATCACAAAAACTGTTGGTGAGGGTACAGAATACCATCGCTAAGGTTAGCGATAAATGGACAAAAACCACATATTTAAGACTTCAATTTCAAATACTTTCCTGGAGAAGTCCTCCAAACTCTTAACGTCACCAACGATGGAACCGCATTTCTCTAAGTTTAGTTTCGAGAAAAATATCAAATGGAGAGTGCTATATTCCATCCATTCCCATATCGTCATCAAAGATGACGCGATAGCATTTTTAAACAATACAATAGCATTTTTAAATTATAATAGCATTTTAAGATACGATGATGAAGTTTTAAAAATGCATTTTACAATAGCATTTTTAAAACTTCAACTTTCCCGGAAAGACTTTCGAAATGCCACACTCCTGAACATCACTATAGACTATATCACGAAAATCGTTTAAAATTGTGTTAGAGATTTTCGATTTTGACAAAAAACATCCACCTGAGAAATCCGAACCCCATCCCCTTCTCTAACAGATTCAATTGCGTTTTTAAGACATCAATTTTGAAAAAATTCCGATTGAGAGTGGTGTATAATTATCTGAGATAATTATACATTTCGTTTTTGGAATTTCAACATCAAAAAATTTGTAGTGAAATGTTCCAAAATCCCCATTTCTTCTCCTAATGTCTTCAAAGAGGGCCTACTATATGGTTTCTCGGACATTAATTTCGAAAATTTTCAGTGGGCGAGCCCCCGACTCGAGCTCTTCCTAAGATTAACCGTCATCTAAAATTTCATAGTTATTTTTTTCTGGAGGTATTTATCCCCATTTTTTCGATTTTTAATGACGCTGTTTTAAATATCGAAACTAAAAAAAAAAAAAAACATTAGACTATTTTATTCGGTTAGAAAAACAAAGAAATAGAAAGAAAGAAGGGGGAGGGGGGTAATCTATTACAGTTTAGATTTTTTTTATCCAATAGCCTCTGGACATTAAAGGGTTAATTGTACTGTATGTCAGAAATTAGCCCCCTCTTAAACTAAATCCTGGGTGCGCCCCTGTCCCTTATCCATGGAAAAACGAGGGTTTTTCCAAAATTCAAAGTCTCATAAATGAAAAAATAATAGAGATAAAAATCCCAAAATTGAGACTTTTGATTACCTCAAGGGGTACAATTGATGATCCAAATTTGAAAGAAATACAAAAATGTAAGGTAAAAAACGTTGGATCACTTGACATGGAATGACCCCCATATGAAAAATGCAGCTCTAATTTTTTGAATACTTGACAGGGAGATTTTTTAATTGCATAAATATTTTAATTTCTAGTTTACCTTATTTCACACATATAATTAGATTATAAATAAA
>JAXGGA010010274.1:0-47666 GCA_038373865.1 Uloborus plumipes
TCACAGTGGTAATGGAGTAGTCAAACAATTTTACATTGCAGAACATCACAAAGTATTCTGCTTTGGGGGCTTTTTGTAGCACCAAAATAGAGCAAATGTAAAAAGTGGGAAAAAGAAATGCTCTGTATACGTGTATAACTTCACTTCAGTGCTCATTTATGATATTTGAAATGTGTAAGACAAAAAATATTTAAGAAACTTTATGTGCCACAAAAAATGACTAGAAAACAAAACAGAGCTTTTTTTCTTTTTAAATTGTTTAACTAATTTATTACATCTGTTTGTACTCTATAATTCTACTACTTCAATAACATTTTAAATTCAAGCGTTGATTACAAAACTTTCTTAACTCTTTAGTTTTACAGAAGATTTTAAGCAGATGGAAAAATTAATGTATGAAAGCTTGATTCATATGGTGCATATAAGTGCTCATGCAGAAGTAGAAGTTTTAATATAGTATTGCATGAATATATGTTAAAACATATCTTTTCCTTTTTCTAGACGTCTGGAAGTTCAGAAAACCTTGCGGCGCCTTTAGTAAAGATTCAGTCATATAATTTAAACTATGAGCAGAGCAATGGTGCGCTGTCTGAATATGAACTACCATATGATCCAGCGTGGGAATTTCCAAGAGATCAGTAAGGTTCTACATTAGCTATCTGAATTCAATTTAACTTGCAAAAAAGTTTGCTTTGAAAAGAAAAATTAATACTTCAACTGTGTTTCTTGAATTTTTACATTTTTTGTTGACGAGAGTTGCAAACTAGATGGGGGATCAATATTTAAAAAAATTACGTTTTATCTGTTATACATGAATTGAGAACACAAGAGTAAGTGATAAGTTTCACTTTTATATGTGTGTTTAATTAGGAACATTATACTGGAAATGAAAAAAAACATTGAATGAAAAGGCAAATCTTTATATTAAATGATTTTCACATAAAAATATCTTTCTGAAAAATACTTCAGTTTCATTTAACAAACATGCAAATAGTTCTCAAGAAGTTTGCATCTAGTTGTCTTGAATACATTTTTAATACCCTCTTTTATTTGTTGTTTTTTTTTCTATGGACAGTTCCAAGATTGGGGTTTGTATGACTTTTCCAAAGTACAAAGTTTGGGGTATACTTTCCTCGGTGATTTTATTTAGACTCCTACATCTGCATTAAAACTCCCTTGAGTGGCAGGCAATATCTCGACTTGATTGATTCCTGAAATAGTCATTGTACTGCCGAGACCAGGACCGGAGACTTCCGTCTTTGAGCTTCGTGTCTTGTATACCACGGGTCGAGTTATCTCCAATGTAAGCTAACTATGAAATGGAATACAAACATTAGCATACTCAATATCATTCGTTAAAATCATTTTGTTAATTGAATAAATATTGTAATTATAAAGCTTAAAATTTTAAACCATTAAATTTTACAGGAGAGGTAAATACAAAATTATTTTTTATAGAGAAATTTTTATCAGCTGCCCTATTACTTCTTTCTTCTATTTATGAAGCATTTTCTTTGGTGATTATTGGTGAATACCAAGTATTCTACAAAGCTTGGTTTCATTAATTATATCACGAGAAAGAAAATAATAAAATATTAAAACTAAAATGAAGAGATTGAGACACAGGGATTAGAAAATAGAACCAACTGGCCAAGAGCCAAATAAGTTAACTATAGGGCGCAAGATCTGCAAACAGACTGCTGACGCAGCAGAAAAAAAATAAAATAAAAAATAAATTTATTCAGTTGAAACAGGGTTAATTATTCTATTGTCTTCACAAATGATTTTTGAAAGAAATTTTATGAACTGTTAATAACCTTAGGAATTATTCTTAATGTTTTTAAAATGATAAACACTTAAATTTTATGAAATTGCTTGAAAATATTTTAAAAGTAATTTCTAGCAATGTGTTCAAGTTTTAATAAATGTTCAATGACTTTATCCATATCTTTGTTGCATTTAAAGTATGTTGATTTTCAACACATTTTAATCACTATAAATAAGTTTTTCAATTCAATCAAGACAAAACATAAAATACAATCAATATAACTTTTTCATGCACTTAATTGAAGAAAATTTGATTTACATGAAAGAAAATGCCAACATTATGTCAGGAACTACTGAATGTTAAATAATGAATACAAAGAACTGATGCCACAAACAAATTTGAAAGCAACTGATATGTTTGAAAAACATATGGTTTTTAAAGTTTTGTATGATTTTTTTGAAATGTACATTCCCATATGATGAGAAAAGCTTAGTGCCGGATTTTTACTTTTTCCAGGGCGCAAAAACTGCTCTTACCCTTCAAGTTAATGAGCATCTACGAAAAAAATATAAATAGGGACAGAACAGAATTGCGTAAGGGAAACAGAATTGCCATAAGAGATGAGCCCTGGTTTGACCCCCCCCCCCCCCCAAATCCGTCACAGGAAAAGCTTCTCATATTTCAGACATTTAATTCAGATGACGAGTAATCCTTCACATTTCTTCGTATTATGGATTGTTTCTTGATTAATTTCAATTCATGTACAACTGATGAAAAATAAAATAATTGAAAAACAAATAAATAAATTTCAGAATTGTGTATGCTTTTCATCAGTCCACGGACTAGTTTTGATGTTTCAATAATATTTATAAAAATAAATAACCCTCTTAGGTTAACTTTTATAATGTTTACTTTTTATCTAAGATAATTCTCAAGATTTCATTCAATTTTATTTTTCTGTTGTATCTGTGTGCATATTTTACATTTTAAAAAATCATATTTAACCTAAAAATGCCCAAAAGTAAAAGTGTTAATGAGGAATATTTTCAGATTAGTCTTTGGCAAGCCTCTTGGTCATGGTGCTTTTGGACAAGTTATTCAAGCTGAAGCTGTTGGTTTGTCGCCTGAACGGAAATCAACTACTGTAGCTGTAAAAATGTTGAAAGGTATTTCGATTAAAAAATTTTTAGAACAGTAATTCCTCACTTTTTATGTGAGTTTATTTTACACAGTTTTTACTACATGGGGTTTGAGGTTTGAAGTCTTTTTTATATTTTACGAGGTTGAGTTTTGATTTTACGCTGATTGGAGTTTGCAAACTGAGAATTTTCCCCTCTTTCAAAATCCTAGCTGATCAGATAGCAGATAACATGCAATGAACTACATTTTGGGTTGCTAATAAGGAAGCTTGGGCTGCTCCAGACATTTTTTGCAATTGGTTCCAAAGCTCTTTCTTGGGAGTACAGATATTAAGCTCATACAATTCAGAGTTAACTGTAAGAAGAGCTGTCAGAAGTGACAAAGGAGGACGAAACCAATGATATTCTGATATTGTACTTTCATATTGAAAATTTTGAGCTATTCCTTGACACTGGCAAATTATCTTTCTGATTTGATGGTGAAAGAAGGTTTCTACATGGAAGTGAGGGAAGTAATCGTGAATGCATTAATGCTCTAAAACTCCCAAATAAAACAAGGGTCTACTGCATATTGTATATTAGCAAATGAAGTCTAACTTCTCCAATGGACTTCTGTTACATGGGAAATATGCTTGGAAAGAAAGTGATAGGGTTTTTGAATACAGCAACCGGGTTAACCGGTTGCTCTATTCAAACACAAGCAATGTTGCGAATAAAATTCTAATCCCCAGAATTAATTTTGGTAAAGTAAACATTTTTTTTCAAAATGCACTTAAAACTTTAAAAGAAATGATAAATTATGCTTATTTAACAATGGCTTAGTCCAGTTGTTAATTTTTTTCTACCATTTATACCTCATGCAAAATTTGCTTGCTCTTTGTTAACACTATTTTTTGATACACTCCTACCATGTTTTTATATATTCCCATTTCGTGTGCATTTTAGATGGACATTCTGATCAAGATGTTATAGACCTAATATCTGAAGTGGAAGTAATGAAAGCGATTGGAACCCATCCCAATATCATAAATTTACTAGGATGCTGCACACAACATGGTAATAAATTATACTAACTACTTTGTTGCATAACACATAATTACGACAATGTTAACTAAAAAGGATAAAGTTATAAGAAAATCAAGTTTCCCTTGACAAAATATCTTGCTAAAATAATGAAGGAAAAAAAATCCTGAATTTAAGTAGAGTAGTCTTGAAAATCCAAGTCTCAATACTCTGAGGATCTGTTTAATTCAAGGTGCTTTATTTGAATTTTGATGTAGGCGAATGTGGGGCAAAATGAAATATTTAAAATAAGGCACCTATTTCAAAATGAACAAATTGGAAATTTGTTCTAAAAAGCAGTGCACATAAAGGAGGAATAATGTATTTTGTAGTACAACTATCGTTGAAATGTAATTTTTCATTTTAGGCAGTTATTTTGCAGCTTCAGAAAAAGGTGGGAAAATTTTCCCTTCAAAGAATCATGGGGAAAAATGAAAAATACAATATTTTTGTTATGAAACATTTTTTGTTTGATTAGTTACAGTAATTTTCATCAAATGAATACATAAATATACAAATAAATGAATTATTAATGAAAAGATAAACGCGTAAACAAATAAATGAATTAATTAATGTATGAGAAAAGAAATCAATGAATAAAATGGAGAATGATTGAATAAATAAGTGAATTAATAAGTAAAAGAATGAATAAATTAATATATGAAGAAATTCGTAAGTGGTTTAGTAAATAAATGCATAAGCGAACGAAATGAACTTATTTCACTTTGCCCCAAACTTTGCACTTGGCAAATTACATTGAACATTTAAAATCAAAACATACCTAATATAAACAAAATAAGGACTGCTCTGGACATCAGTAGATCTCAATTGATAGTTTAAATGATACTTACAAAAATTTTATCATTTAATAATAACGAGAAATATTTTTGAAAAACCACGAATATTACAATAAAGGTTTCAAATTTTGAAAATTACTTGTATAATTGAAGGGCTTGGGAGATGAAGTCAAAACAGAAATTGCGAGTAATTAAAGTTCAAAGTTTTATTGTAGCAGCTCTTTTGTATTTTGGTTTTGTCGTACATATGTGTATGAAATTGGTCGAATGACATCTACTTTTTGATGTACCAAGTTTTATTTGCTTACCTGTATCCATTGCTTACCAGAAAGAGAGAGTTCATTTTTTTAAATGTCGCATAGCCCTTTCATCCTGCAAGACAATTATTTTCATTGATCTTTGGAGCTATTTATTTTTTTGATAGGAATTGACTATATGTCTATGAATTTAGTTAAAATATGGCTAAAGAGGTGCCGCTTCAAAATGGGAAAATATTTTACCATTTCACTTTGTCCCACATTCCCCTATATTTTTAATACAGTGGACATCATTTAATTGAATCAACCGCTTCAACGAGTCAAACTGTCAAGAACAGAACAAAATTCAGCTGCATTGAATTAGCCACTTCATTGAATCAAAACTGTTCAGAACAAGTGTCATTTATAAGAGAGGCGGTCACTGTAGCTGAATATTACATTGCATTAAAATCTGAAAATCAAAAACTTTTGCTGTTGTGAGATTTCTGTTGCCCCCAAGTGAGCCTTAATTACCTCAGACTTTTGAGACTGCTATAAATTTACATTTAAAGCCTTCTGCATATTTTTTTATGATCTAACTCCCTGGTTCCACGTTTTTTTCCGCATTCTAAATGTCCTTCATTTTTTAGACCACTTCAATTTTCTAAAATCATTATAAACCTAGTCTAAAAATCATTATAAAACACTCAATTGAGATTTTCGAGTGGGTGTGGCAAAATGACGAGCATACAAGTTTATTTCTGTAGAATATGAAAATAACTAAACAATGTATAAAGTAGAATTATGGGGCAAGTTTATACAAAGATGGAGCCTATTAGATTTTGAAATGCCAAAAAATTAGGACTAAGTATAAAAACGACTTAAGTGCATATATTTTTCATGCAATACATAAAAGTTGTATGAAAAGGAATTTGCTTTGTACTTATTTTCAAGGAATTTTCAAGAACCCATCAGAAAAATTATAAGTGCCTTTAATACTTTATTCAAGGACCCATTAGAACAAAAATGAGTGTACTTTTCCAGGGCCTCTAGTTGGCAAAATAAAATTCAAAGAGTTTTCAAAGACTGCAGAAAGCCTATTGGATTAACCCTATGACTTAAAGATTTTTGAATTTTAATTAATTTTTAAAATATTATATAATGACATAAATTTTTCACTTAGGTAATACTTTGAGCCTAAAAATGAATTATTTTTTTAATCAATGATTTTTTGTTTAGGTTCATTATATGTCATAGTGGAGTATGCAGCACACGGAAATTTACGAGATTATTTAAGAGCTCACAGACCTGTTACTGGTTATGAAATATCAATTGCTGACAGAAAAATTGTCACGGAAAAAAATTTGACCTCATTTGCCTTCCAAGTAGCAAAAGGAATGAAATATTTAGCTTCCAAAAAGGTATGCAAAACAACATTTATAAATTACAGTTTTTATGATCTCATAAGCATATCAATCATTTCTTATATTTTGTTTAGAAAATTTTGAAACTAAGAATTAAAAATAACTAAAAAGCAGTTATTTTGAGACTAAAGCAAAAAATAATTGAAATATTACAGAATATTTTTAAAAATCTCATTTCTTGCATACTAAGTGTTAAATTTATTATTATTGTGTTTTCATAATAGAAGCTCATAATAGTATTCAGTCATATAAATAGTAGCTCAAAATATTTTTGATAGAACAGTTAACTTATGTTATGCTATAAAGGAGCTGTTATCATAAAAAAAAGTTTGATTCAGAGTTAACTCCATAAATTGTACTATAAAAAAAATGAAGAAAAAAAGGCATAAGTTTTAAGAATTCTTTATGAATTCTACAAATGAATCAAAAATGAAAACAAACTAATGATGTAGCAAAGTAAAGTTTAAATAAAAACATGCATTTTGCTAAAATATTTTTAGCTATGTGTGTGAAGATATACTCTGCTTATGTGAGGTTATTTGCCCGCTGTTAATTATGGCTATTCCAGACTAATGAACTCAAAATATTAGTAAAACTGTAGTCTTAGGATGCTGGGACTGAGCTGTTGTGATAATTACTTTACACTTTGATTGTATTTTCAATATCATATTTGCTAATAAAAAACATTTCACCTCAAGAATAACTAACTTAGTAACTAACATTTATTTTAGTGGGTACATCGGGATTTAGCAGCAAGAAATGTTTTAGTGATGGAAAACAAATCTGTAAAAATAGCAGATTTTGGTTTTGCTCGTGACATTCATACTAATGATTACTATCGCAAGAGGAAAAAAGTAAGTGTCTTACTCTTCTCTAAAAATAAAAAAATATATATATATTTAATTTATAGTATTTTATATAAACATATTTAATTTATAGTAGTTTCCTTTCTTGTCAAAAGAATTTTTAAAAAGTATTGTTCTGGAAGTAATGAAACTTAACTCCTTGTCTGCAGAATATATTTGAGAAAAACATGCCAAAAATACTTTTTTTTCCTATTAATTTTTTTTTGCAATATTTTCATTAAAATGTTAGCTATAGATTATATTTGATCCAGGGACGTCATTTCGAATTTTTCCAGGAGGGGAGGGGGCAGAGGGTGCATACATAATGTAAAATTTACCAAAAAGTGGCAAAAACCATGCCCACTTATATGACAATATATTGATTTCCCAAAGTCGTGGGGGGGGGGGGCAATTGACCCCCCCCCCCTCCCAATGACGGGCCTGATTTGATCAACCAAATCTTACATCTTTTTTACCAAAACATTGGGGCATCGAGCTTCTGAATCGTGGCCATATTTAAGGGGTGGGTTTTTAGGTTTCAAACCTTTTGCAAAAATTTTTAAACCATTGCAAAAAAATTCTTTTTGTCATATTTTTTTTTGCTGAAACAATTATTGTTACTATTTCATTTTTTTTTTCGTTTTTTTTCCGAAAAAATTATCTCGAATAGTAATTAATGTATTTTATGAAACAATAATCCAAGAAGCTACACGAGTGTAGGCTCATAATTTCTGTACAAAAAATATGAAATAATTTTTTGAAAAACCATTGGTCAGAGCTTACATTAGGACAAGACTGTGCAATTCCCACAAAAGTCTCACCTGAAATTTGAGTCATAGTGTTAGACCTCATCTTTGATTCTGTCCCTAGCTGAAACTTAAGCCTAGAGCCCTGTTGAGCACGAGTTAAAATATTTGAGCAATGTTTAAATGCTACAGGTCATTTCTGAAACTTTGGGCATTTCCGATTGAGATATATACATATATTCATTTGCAAATAATTTGTTTAAAATATAGGGTCTACTTCCAGTCAAGTGGATGGCTTTAGAGTCCCTTGTTGATCGAATCTATACTACTCAAAGTGATGTGTAAGTAATCATATTTATATATTTTAAAATTATCTAATGAAAACTCTTGTTTTCAAGGAAAGATAATGATTATGTATTTTGAGAGGTGGAGTATAAAATTAGTCTTCAAAAATAAACTTACGTTTATCACTTACTCTTTGATTCATAATAACTTTTATTAAAAATTATATGCATTTCAAATTGTTCAAAGTTAACTATTGGTCGCAGTTCTCACATGAAAATTTCAAAACCCTTTTATTCATTGTTGTATCATTAAGTGCTTAAAGAAAACATTAACTGCATAAGCTGTTAGACATAATGAGCAACTCATTGCTGGTAAGGCTACATTTTGCATTTTTTTTCTTTGTTCAAGACTCAAATTTTAAAGTCAGATGATGTCTTTTGGATTTGACAAAATGATTGAGTAGATCGTCAATCGATCTGTCCTGATTAATGTGCAAAACTGTAAGTCCAATAAAGTCTTAAGCTCCCTTGTTAACCTGGTTCAGGTCTTTAGCAGCTTGGATGAAGAGAAAATGTGACCAGCATTGCTTGCAGGCAAATTATACAATTTGATAGAGAGTATGAATTTGCGATGCACCAATGAGTAAATTGGCCAATTACCAATCAATCGGCTGTTGATAATCTGCCAACGAATGATGATGTTTTTAAATGCTGCAATTTCCTCATTCCTTTTTTTTTTTTAAATAATATGCAAAATTTCGACTTATGGGAGAGAACTTGGAACATATCTCTCGCGTAAGTTGAGACTTCACTGCATGTATATATATCATACATACAAACTAAGATATTGAAACATTAACCTTTTGGCTCTGGGCTGTTTAAATAGAAATTTTTCTTTTGACTCAGGTAGTACGACAGTCGACAGTTTGACCACAGATTTCTTTTCCATTGAAAAGAGAAGGTATAAACTGTCGTACCAAACGTATGAAACCTTGAAAAAATCCCCGGCAAAGGGTTCGAGAGAAAATGTCAACCCCGTCCTCTAAACTAGACGAGATTAATGGTACAACATGTGTACCGCCCGGTTTCTAAAGGTTCAAAGAAAATAAAACAAATTGAACATTGAAAATATCTTTGTGCAAGTTGTATCAAATAAGTTTAACAGAGCTGTTATAACTAAAAATTATTTTCCCACAGTTGGTCATTTGGTGTACTTCTATGGGAAATCATGACTCTAGGTGGCTTACCATATGCCTCAATTCCACCGGAGAAGCTCCTGGAATTTTTAAGAACAGGTCACAGATTAGAAAAACCTCAAAATTGCCCATTAGATATGTGAGTCATTTCTTTAAATCTCTTTTCATTATGTTTTTTTTTAACTTTATTCCAGGCCTTAAAATTAAGTTTAGAATTGATGAAAAAAAAAAAGTTTAGTAAGTACCCTTAAGGAAAAATCTCCTTGAAAAACAATTCCAAAAAAAAAAGGACAGATTTGTGAAAAAAACTCGAAGAGATAGTCTAAAGTTGTAAGTTCCCATGCAGAAAATGAGATTGGAACGTATTGAATGATGGATTGTCATTCTGCTGAAGCTGATAACAGCGATATATTTTCTCCCAAGACGTATTATTAACAGCGAGTAAGTCACAAAACGCTGTGTCTCATTTCTGGGTGAATTTTGGTAGCACTAATGATAAAACTTTTTGGGTTTGAATTGTTTTTTCATGCTCTTGCTTTCCTAAACATTAAGTAAGGGACCTGGGGTTTGTATAAAAAGTAAAATTGAGTATTTTTTGAATTTTATTGTCTTAACTCTGCACCTCATTTTGAGCAATTTTGCCACTTTCAGTATGCAGCTACGATGAAAGGTTACAAAAATAAAGTTCATGCAAGTTAAACACCCTGTATATTTTTTTATATTAAAAGTTCTGTAATGTACTAAGTACTGTAAAGGACTTTAATTTTGCGTGCCGTAATTTTCGCGAAAATGAATATATCGGTGATTTCGCGGGCCGAAAAGTTCGCGAATTTTGCATGTACAGAACCGAAAGTTGAAAAAGTCCAAAGTATGTCTTTCGCATAAAGCATTTTAAGATATTTTTCCTTTTGTCCGAAAATTTTCTCCCCCACCTCCTCGCCTCCTTTTGAATGGCTTCAAAGAAGCTGGTATAAATATTTTAGGTGAATGAGCTGTGTTCGATTAATTTTATTATTTTATACTCGAGAAATATAGTTGTATATATTATTCAAGAAAGAGCCAATCAAGTATGAGCTGCCTTCTGTTACTTATATTCGAGAAATATAGTTGTATATTATTCAAGAAATAGTTTTGACATTTCTGATTTTTTATTATTATTTGAGGCGGGGGAAAAAAAAAATTCGCGAGGCCTAAATTTTCGCAATTACGGAGGGCTCGCGAAAATCGCGAAAATTAAGGCCTCGCGAATAAAAAGGCCTTTACAGTATGCTATGTATAATACTACACTGAAGTGACAAAAGTCATGGGATACCTCTTAATATCGTGTCGGCCCTCCTTTTGCCCGGCGAAGTGCAACAACTCGACGTGGCATGGACTCAACAAGTCGTTGGAAGTCTTCTGCAGGAATATTGAGCCATGCTGTCTCGATAGACGTCCATAATTGTGAAAGCGTTGATGGGGCAGGATTTTGGGCACGAACAGACCTCTCGATGGTGTCCCATAAATGCTCAATGGGATTCATGTCGGGCGATCTAGGTGGCCAAATCATTCGTTGGAATTGTCCAGAATTTTCTTCAAACCAATTGCGAACAGTTGTGGCCCGGTGACATGGCGCATTGTCATCCATAAAAATCCCATCGTTGTTTGGGTACATGAAGTCCATGAATGGCTGCAAGTGATCTCCAAGTAGCTGCACATAAGCATTTCCAGTCAATGTTCGGTCCAGTCGCACTAGAGGACCAAGTCCATGCCATGAAAAAACAGCCCACACCATTACGGAGCCACCACCAGCTTGAACAGTGCCTTGCTGACAGTTTGGGTCCATGGCTTCGTGGGGTCTGCGCCACACTCGAACCCTACCATCGGCTCTTACCAGCTGAAATCGTGACTCATCGGACCAGGCCACGGTTTTCCATTCATCTAGGGACCAACCGATATGCTCACGTGCCCACGAGAGTCGCTGCAAGCGATGTCGTTCTGTCAGTAAAGGCACTCGAGTCGGTCTTCTGCTGGAATAGCCCAAGAAATCCAAATTTCTCCGCACAGTTCTAGCAGACACGTCCATTGTACGTCCCACATTGATTTCTACGGTGATTTGACGCAGTGTTGCTTGTCTGTTAGAATTTACGACTCTTTGCAGACGTCGCCGGTCTCGATCTTTAAGTGCAGGCGGTCGACCACTGCGCTGTCCATGGTGGGATGTTATGCCTGAAATTTCATACTCTCGGCACACTCTTGACACAGTGGATCTGGGAATGTTGAATTCTCTAACGATTTCCGAAATGGCATGACCCATGCGTCTAGCTCCAACTAACATTCCGCGTTCAAAGTCTGTTAATTTCACATCGTGCGGTCATCATCACGTTAAAACCTCTTCACATGAATAACTTGAACAGAAATGAAAGCTCTGTAAAAGCACTGCGCATTTATACCTGTTCTATGCGATGCTACTGCCATCTGAAAATTTGCATATTGCTATCCCATGACTTTTGTCACTTCAGTGTATATATAATAATGTACTAAGCATGCTATAATACTAAGCATGCACGTTTTTGTACATGCAATGACAAAAATGTTCACTGCTTTTTCATATTTTTAGATACTTGATCATGCTTGATTGTTGGAATGCTAATCCAAATAAAAGACCTACATTTACATCTCTAGTCAATGAGTTGGAAACATTTGTGCTCACTGCTTCTGAAGTGGTAAACACTTTAATCTCTACATTGATTTTTTTCTAACTTTTAATTTATGAGCGATTCCATACCAAATCACCGAATGGGGGTCGCACGACCGACTCGGATTTTTTTTTAATTTGGTACACAGATTGATGGTATAGAGGTATGAAAAAGTCCAAAAGGAAAGTTACCTGCTCCACTTATTTTCTGAGATACATGCCCTCAAAGTTTGTCCGCCACGTCAAAATACTAAAAAAGTGATGTTATTTAATCATTTTTTATAAAAAATCGTACTCATGCAAAATAAAAGTGTTAGATATCTATGGAAACTAGTTACTCCAGGCATTCCGAAAAAAAATACTAGAACGTTCATAATGAAAATTGCCAAGGTACAGGGCTCTTTGAAGTTGTCACCACAAAAACTTGATTTTGCAGATTTTGCTAAAATTCAGGCATTTATTACAAAAAAAGGCAAACAAAACCAAAGGTTTTCTCACTTTCTGGTAGTGTACAGGTCCTTCCTGTAAATTGCTACGCAATAATTTTTTTGGGTTTCTCACTCCTTCTTGGAAATATTTTAGCTTAAAGATAAGCCGTAAGGCAAAAAATGCGTTTTTGGCCATCTTGGCAGCCATTTTTCTCATAAAGGGGGAGCAGTAGAAACTTTAATTTTTTTTTTAAACAAGCCACTGATATGTTAGCTATTCACAGGAAAAGAGTTTACTTTTGGTTATTTCCTCCATTAAAAGATATCCTGCTGACAGTATATGCATGGTTTTCACGACGACCATATGCTTTTGTTCCCCCTCTCATGGACTTAAATTTAATTAAACCAAAAAATAATGATATATTTATTATTAGCTGTATTATCTACCCAATATGTCATGAAATTTAATTCATTAAATCATTGAACAATAAATTAGATAATTGATGAAAACAAGAAAAAGTATTTCTCTGATGCCTGAGCATTATGCATTCATAATTATAAAGCACTAAATACTTTCTTGAGAAATTAATTAACATAAATGAGCTCTAAATATTTATATTATAAGCAATACCCAATCTTGTGATTGGGATACTCCTGTTTTTAATTGAAGAATTTCTTGAATATCACATGAATATCAGGAAAATAAATGAGGTCTTTTCGTTTGATGTAGGATACTTTATGACAAATTTCATTTGATGGGCTACTAACTGAGCATGGTGATAAAGAGCTATTAACTTCAGCATCGAATTCCATTTTACCTTATTAACAGTTAAATATTTACAAAATAATTAAATAAATAATTTAATGTAAAGCCATGCTTGAAGAATTAAAATTAGTGCAACTAATTTATTCCCATACTGATCTTTACAAAATTGACATGCGTTGAGCACTGATAAGAACTGACAAGAAAAAGTTTACTCACTAAAATATTAGTTCACAGATACTATAAAGCATACATTCTCTTTTCCACAAAATAATACTGCAACAAAGAACAAGGGTATCCTCCTGTTTATAGCCATCAATCAGGAACATCCAATCACAAGATTGGGTATTGCCTATGAGATAAATATTCGAAGCTCCTTTATTTTAATTGATTTTTCAAGAAATTCTTTAGTACCTACCCCTTTATACCCTTGTTCTTCGTTGCAGTATTATTTTGTAGAAAATAAAATGTACGTTTTATAGTATATGTGAACTAGTATTTTAGTGAGTAAACTTATTCTTGTCAGTTCTTATCAGTGCTCAACACATGTCAGTTTTGTAAAGATCAGTATGGGAATAAATTAGTTGCACTAATTTTAATTCTTCAAGCATGGTTTTATATTAAATTATTTATTTAATTATTTTATAAATATTTAACTGTTAATAAGGTAAAATGGAATTCGATGCTGAAATTAATAGCTCTTTATCACCATGCTCAATTAGTAGCCCATCAAATGAAATTTGTCATAAAGTATCCTACATCAAACGAAAAGACCTCATTTATTTTCCTGATATTCATGTGATATTCAAGAAATTCTTCAATTAAAAACAGGAGTATCCCAATTACAAGATTGGGTATTGCTTATAATATAAATATTTAGAGCTCATTTATGTTAATTAATTTCTCAAGAAAGTATTTAGTGCTTTATAATTATGAATGCATAATGCTCAGTCATCAGAGAAATACTTTTTCTTGTTTTCATCAATTATCTAATTTATTGTTCAATGATTTAATAAATTAAATTTCATGACATATTGGGTAGATAATACAGCTAATAACAAATATATCATTATTTTTTGGTTTAATTAAATTAGGGATGGACCGGATAGTGATTTTGCCGGATACCGGATATCGGATATCTGGTGGCTCATATCAAGCCGGATACCGGATATCCGGAATTGAGTCGCTGGATATCCTGCGGATATCCGGCATTACAATTACATTGCATGTTCGCTTATTTTTATGTAATGCAGCTTCAAAACAATAAATCAAAGTTGTTTCTCGCATTATTTCTTTAAGAACATGTTAAATACTAGGGATACACCAATTAATCGGCCATAATCGGCCCCTTTGCCGATTATTAATAATGGGCAAAATCGGGCAGATTAATCGGCCAAAAATATTTTTTTTTTATTCTTAAAGTATACCTTCACTAAGAAATTACGATAAATAATTTTATTAAGAATAATAATAATCCTCACAGTTAATTTAAAGTTTTTAATCAATTAATTTTCCTACTTTGAATAAAAATACATACTGCCGTGCTAAGCGCAAAAGTAATATTTGCAGTCGAGATCAAACTGAGAAAAATCTCTTTAAGGTTTTGCGCGACCACGTATTTGATTTGGATGATACTTTTCAGAAATTTTTAAAACAAGTTTTATGTACTCAAATGTGAAACTTTGTATGTGGATAACATACGTCACAAAGAATTACCTGGTGGCGATAGCTCAATTTTGTTGAAAAGTGCAGATACGACTTTTGTGCTTAACACGGCAGTATAGACAATGTTGCAACATTTTTCATGTGGCGACAGTTTCCTCCTTAGTACAGCGTTTTAGATAATCTCTAATTTTCACAAAGAATAAAAGTCTTGAATTAAATTGCTACTAATTACTAAAAAAATTAATTAAAAGTACTCCTAAATTGGAGTACAGACTCCCTTCCCCCTTTTCTGAATTTTTATGTCCAATTAACCTAATTAACAATGTGTTAATGTAATGTTATTGACAATAATATGAAAATTGGTTCTAAGAAATTTGAAAAAATATTGAAATTATTTTGTGAAAATTGGAAAAAAAATCTTCTCTTGTAAATAAATTACTTCTAAACTCGGAATTGTATAAGAGAGAAAAAACAGTGATGGCAAAATTGATAGTATTAAAAAACAATCATCCTTATCGTTAATCGGCTGAGCCCATTACTCGGCCGATTATCAACAACCGATTAATCAGTAATCGGTAATCGGCCAGTTTGCTTATCGTTGCATCCCTATTAAATACATTCAAAGTAATTTTTAAAGCCTCTATTTTATTGTACAGGAGTAGCGCTACATATGAAATGAAACACTAGCATATTGTGATTTCTTTCTAAATTATGCATTTTTATCAAAAGATACAAAACTTTAAAAGATAGAATTAAATTTTTATGTATGTACTCAAAGTTTAAACTTTTAATTATTCTTAGTTTAAATTTTAAAGCTTTTCTGTTTCAATATCATTTCAATAAGTTTCTACGTAAATGATAGTTATTAAATATTTCACTAATATTATATACCGATAATTAATTTACAAAAAAAGAAAAAAAACTAAGCTCAGATAAACGTTTTTTTTCGAATTAATACATATTTTATTAGAATTTTATGAATTTAAACTTCATTACAAAGTAACACATTCTCTTATTTCTAATTTTTGCAATAATGTAAAGCAAAATTTTGCTTTAAAATTCTTTTTTTAAGGAATAATACATATGTAATTTTTCTAACATACAAGTTAAACAAGAAAATATTGAAACAGGACTAGTGTGTTAAATAATAATAACAATAATAAACTTATACTCAAATAATCAATTAAAAATTTTATATAACTCCAAAAACAAAGGTACATATTTTCTGAAGATTCAAATCAGCAGCTTAAATATATTTTTAAGAGTTACGCTAAAGTTGTTCACTTTTTAAAAAACAAATGAGTGAACTTATACGTAAATGATCGACTTGAAATTTTACTTTAGTTCCAAAAAATTAAGATACACATTCTTAAAAGTAGCAAATTATCATTTTAAAGATAATAAGAGTCATGCTAAACATATTCACTTTTTTAAAAACAAATTAATAAACTAATTCTTAAACAATCACCTCGAAGTTCAATTTAATTTTGAAAAAATAAATATATTCTTGGATGCAAATGTTATGTTATTTATGGGTTATTCTAGTCAAAATGGTACAAATCATGTCTGAAATTGTCGAGTTAAGTTTATCAAATGAAGTAACTTTCGCCAACTAATCGTTGTTTAAAAATTATTCTCTGCTTATTTGTGCATAATAAAGTGTAAATGGCTTGTATATGAGTCATTTATTAAGGGTTTTGAATAGTTTGACCACTGTGAGTAATGAGGAGACCAATGAGGTTTGAAAAATATACTTCTAATCGCAAAGAAAAGTTAATTACAGAACAAGTATAAAACGGACTAAATATCTTAAAACTAATTCTGTCTGCAATTTCAAGAAAAAATATTTTTTGCACCATTAATGCGACTGTAACAGAGTGGACATCCTACAGTGCAAATTAACTATCATCAGCAAAGAATTTTTGGCTTATCTTAGTTGCTGACTATATAATTCAATGTATCAAAGTAATCAGAGCAGATACATTACTTGTACTGCTTTAAAAAAATATCACATTGAATGCAATTGCTTCTTTTATTTCTGAAAGGCTTGTAACAGATGAGACAGTTTGAAACATAAAAAATCAGCATAAAGGGTGTCAGACGAATTTTTGTGCTGTGCATTGCAAATGATTTTGTTGTTGCATTTCAGCTTAATCTGAAATTGCATTTTAAGTCCTAGCAATTTAAAGCTGGGGCAGATCATTTTTTCTTTCTTTTGCCAAAGATTTTTTTTTTTTTTTTTTTGAGTCCTTTATAAATGGCTTATGCATAATAAGTATTACTTGGTTACACACAATTAGATGGAGACCAAATTAAAAAATGCAATTAATTGGTGGTAAATATTAAAATTAATTAAAAAAATTCTGAAGAATCGGGACTGATTTGTAACATTTTCCCTGAAATGACCGGCCAGTGTTAGATAGGTTATTTATTAAGAAAATAAATACCTTTGTGCGAAAGCTGTAGAGTTAAATCCAACGTTAAAAATGCACAAATATACAGGTATACTGTAGACACGTGTTTCGGGGCTACAAGGAGCCCCTTTTTCAATACAAGAAGTGTGAGCTTTAGGATGAAGAATCATCCGATAAAAGCCGATTTTATCGGATGATTCTTCATCCTAAAGCTCACACTTCTTGTATTGAAAAAGGGGCTCCTTGTAGCCCCGAAACACGTGTCTGCAGTATACCTGTATATTTGTGCATATTTAACGTTGGATTTAACTCTACAGGTTATTAATTGCATGTTATTTTTAATTATAATGAAACAATAATAGTGGCAAAGTAAAAAATATTTAATTAAACATTATTGGGTGTTAATAGCTCGCAATTTTTGGTAGAAGTACAAAAACTAAAAATAAAAGAATTCAATAAATAAAATAATCTGAGAATTTATATTAAAAGCTACTGCGATTAATTTTTATGGACTAACGATATGATCGTAAGTTTTTTCCAACCTTTTGTAGCACATTAATCCTTGAAGGTTTGTAGCTTTTTCAAATATTTGAACTAAAATATTTTTGAAAAGCTGAAGACAATCATAATTTATCTGGAAATTGAAAAATCAAATATGCAGAATGCTTCCATGTCCAGTAAAAAGTCGAAGAAATAACATAATTTTTGATTTAGAAGCAAAAATTGGTGAAAAGGAAAGATGAAATTTAATTACATCCTCTAAAAGGTTTTCAAACAATGAATTTTTAACTAGGATTTTGTAAAAAAGAAAATATTCAATTTGGTCCTCACACCGGATAACCCTCACATCAATCCCGGATATCTCCCATATCAATACCGGATACTTTGCCGGATATCCTGCAAAAATCTTCCGGATATCCGTATCCGGGGCAGTCAGCCGGATCGGATATCCGGAAGTACCGGATACTTAAAATATCAGCCGGATAGGCCGGATACCGGATAGTTACCGGATATCCGGTCCATCCCTCAATTAAATTTAAGTCCATGAGAGGGGGGACAAACGCATATGGTCGTCGTGAAAAACATGCATATACTGTTAGCAGGATATCTCTTAATGGAGGAAATAACCAAAAGTAAACTCTTCTCCTGTGAATAGCTAACATATCAGTGGCTTGTTTTAAAAAAAAAATTAAAGTTTCTACTGCTCCCCCTTTATGAGAAAAATGGCTGCCAAGATGGCCAAAAACGCATTTTTTGCCTTACGGCTTATCTTTAAGCTAAAATATTTCCAAGAAGGAGTGAGAAACCCAAAAAATTTATTGCTTAGCAATTTACAGGAAGGACCTGTACACTACCAGAAAGTGAGAAAACCTTTGGTTTTGTTTGCCTTTTTTTGTAATAAATGCCTGAATTTTAGCAAAATCTGCAAAATCAAGTTTTTGTGGTGACAACTTCAAAGAGCCCTGCACCTTGGCAATTTTCATTATGAACGTTCTAGTATTTTTTTCCAAAATGCCTGGAGTAACTAGTTTCCATAGATATCTAACACTTTTATTTTGCATGAGTACGATTTTTTATAAAAAATGATTAAATAACATCACTTTTTTATTATTTTGACTTAGCGGACAAACTTTGAGGGCATGTATCTCAGAAAATAAGTGAAGCAGGTAACTTTCCTTTTGGGCTTTTTCATACCTCTACACCATCAATCTGTGTACCAAATTAAAAAAAAATCTGAGTCGGTCGTGCGACCAACTTTTTTTTTCTTCGGTGATTTGGTATGGAATCGCTCTTATGCAATTCCGTCACATCAGTACAAAATTTTACTGTAACCATAACAATAACTGTGTTATACATTTAATCAATTTATTGTTCAGCATTCTTATATATTCTTGTTAATGGTATTAACCCATTTATACCCAAGTTTTTTTTTTTAACAATTTTTATCTGCTTAAAGCTCTTACTTGGAATGGTTCAAATCAGTGGTTGGAAAAACTACATTTCTTTTGTAGCGAACTACAACTACAACTACTTTGTTATAAATGTAGTTAACTACAACTACAACTACTTTTTCTCAAATGTAGCGACTACAAACTACTTTTGAATTGTAGTCGCTACTTCGCTACTTTTTAAAAAATAAATAATTAAAAAACATACACCGTTTGAGGATTGATCGAAAAAATTCGAAAAGTGGTTTACATTGATAAATTAACTCATTTGAATAAGAAATAGAACGAGGAATTGTCTTTGAATTTATTTGTTACTTTTCCTTTTTGTTCCTTTTTTTTTGTTAAATTTGTCCTTTTTAGATTTTTTTAACAATTTTGCGAATATTCGCCACAAGAACGGATTCAAAGTTGAAAGATTGAAAGAGTTCAACCTTAATTTTTTTTTTTAATTTCTTGCCAAGGAATATTTAGGAACATGAAATTATTTGAAGGAATATAATGATGTCGAATAAACCAGACATAAACAGATAGAATGTATTTCGTCAAAATGTGTATCTAAGATCAGCTATATTTTTATGTTCTTATTTGTCATTGCGTCGCTACTGTACTCGTGCAAGATTTGCACAGTCAGAGTCAATTAAACTTGTTTTTTCCTACGTTCTCTCTTTTTTAATTTTTTCATTTATTTATTTATTATTTTTTTAAGTTAAAAGTAGTTTGCAGATATCGCTATAAACTACTATTTTTTTGTATCCCACTACTCACTACCCTACTTTTTTTAAAAAGTAGTGCGCTACACTACAAACTACTAAAAAATGTAGCTACTACAGTAGTTTCGCTACTTCCGACCACTGGTTCAAATACATCTTAGGCTTATAATAGTTCGCCGTTGCTATATAAAGTTATTTAACGTCTTATTTATGGGATATTTTGCAGATATGTGAGCAAAATACGACCTTACTTGACTTTACTTTCGCAAAGTGACATTACAGTAGGCATCTCTGATTAATTTTAAGCAGATCATTTTAAAATAGTTTAATTTTATGAAAAATAAGTTCGTCAAAAAAAAAAAAACTTACTGTCTGTGGCTATCCATGCTGGATCGTTGCTTGACTGATTTGTCTGAAAATTGCTGTCAATAAATAAACTCTGGTGTCCAAATAGTGGCTCTAACTGGTTTTCTCAAGAAGAAGGACTGTTTAACTTGTGAAAAACCGCTTTAGTAAAATGATATACCCATTACAGGTTTTTGTATGCAGTAACTAACCAGCGTCCCTGTTTTAGGACACTGGGCATAAATTGGTTAAGAGCCTTCAAATTGTTTTCACACAATAGGAATACTGTTTGTTTCTCTTAAGTAAAATCTCCTGTGGATAAATAAGAATTTTCACATGCTTCCAGTCTGTTTTGATTTTATCTAGCTAGGGTATTGAACTCACAAATAAAAGGTTGCAAAATTACAAGCTTAACAGTTCTTCTAATGTAACATTGAAAATACAGAGATAGACCTAACAAGCGGACAGTGCTCAGTCTCAACCAATCGCCCCCTTTCAAACTGCAATCTATCCCGAGTGCTAGTAAACTTTTTAAAATAACCTATTCATAACATAAGAAATATTTACTCATTTGCATCAAGTAAGTCAGTGTCCAAGAATTGCCTCTTTCTCAGAGTGACATCTGTACTAAAAGACAACATTCTTTTAAATTACTAGAACATTTGTCACAAAATATTTCCTTTTCTTAATGATGGCCCATTATGCTTACTCCAGGCTAAAATTGGTAAATTTAGCTCTGATAAATTCAGTAATATATGTTTAAATTTTTATACAGCAAATTATCCTGTGTTCTTCAGAATGCTTAAGTCTTCTTTTCCATTTTTTCTTACAGGAATATACATGCCTTGCTTATGATTATGAAGAATCAACAGATACCTCTGAAGATTCAGATTCAATCGATGAAGAGGACGTGGTACAGTGCAAGCAAAATACAAGTGTGACATAAATGCTTCTTTTACACAAAGTAGTCTCTTTTATCAATGCTGCAGCATGTTGCTTGCTAACCGCACAAGAACGAATTTAGACGAGGGTTGAACTCCCAAGTGATAGTTTCAAGGGGTGCTATAAACAGGAGCATGGTATAGTACTCCATGAAAACCTGAGAGATAAACAATGAAAGACCTTAGAAACGTCCTCGGTTTATGAGTACCACATTGGACAAGTTTATAACTTAAAACAGTCATGACAGAAACTAGTTTTTGCCAAAGCAGCAGTATCGGGTAAAATCTTCAAATATAAACTCATTAATAATAGTTCAAATTGACAGAAAGCTAACAATAATGAATATAATAAAAATGTAGCCATTCTTTAATTTGCAAAGAATGTCTTTTTGAAGGAATAAATAAGGAATTTTAAACTAGCATGAGAGTGCATTTCAAGCATTCGCATAATGAATTGACACCAAAAAATGAAATAGTGTAATTTAACTTACCTGATATTAGTATTTTTAGTTCTGGGGGTATAATTACAACTGAGACAGTTCTGGTTAATTTGTCCCTCTCAATTGACGGGCTTAGGAATTGAAGAGGTAAAGCGACAAAACCGAAATTGTCAGTAATTAAAGTTCAAAGTTTTGTTGTTGCAGCTTTTTTGTTTTCTGGTTTTGTTGTTAAGTGAGTGTATGAAGTTGGTGCATCAAAAAGTAGATGTCATTCGACCAAGTTTTATTTGCTTACCTGTATCCATTGCTTACCATTGTCCAGAGCGTATTTTCAAAAAATGTAACATGGCTTCCAAACCCTTCAATTATCATTAGCTTACAGGAAGTTAGGGAAGCCGCCCCCACCCCCCGGAAACCAGAAAAAATTGTACTTTAACGTATGAAAACAACATTATTTTTACAATACATTTTGTCTTTCAAATAATCTGATTATTGTCATAAAGTATTTTTTTATTATATTAACATAAAAAAAGCACTAGGTAAGACTTTAATTTACTCTAAATAAATTCATAATATAGTTAATTGTTATTTTTTTAAATGTATACCTCTTATTTCAAGTCTATACCAGTGCCTTTTA
This sequence comes from Uloborus plumipes, assembly GCA_038373865.1. Classification (NCBI taxonomy): domain Eukaryota; kingdom Metazoa; phylum Arthropoda; class Arachnida; order Araneae; family Uloboridae; genus Uloborus; species Uloborus plumipes. The sequence goes on from JAXGGA010010274.1 coordinate 22,467, forward strand.
CTGGCTTAATAGGAACTTGTTTCTGTCTAAGGAAAAAATGAAAATTTTGCCTTGGAATACTGATAAAGCCTTTTTTTAAGAATTGGTATTCAGATAGCACAAACACACTAAGCAAATCAAATAGCTTTGGTCATTGAGCACATTATATTTAACAAAAGTTACACATTTTACCATGTAAATATCACCATAAAAAAAAATGGCTTTACTAATTCAGTTTTTTTTTTAAATAATATTTTTACTATGATTACAGATTCATGCTTCAAACATTTTGCCTTTAATGTCGATAGAATTTTGTAGAGCAGCAAACAGCGTAGGGATGTGGTATGAAAAGAGGATTATAGCTAATCTTTCACTGCCTAATTTGCTAACAGTATAACAAGTATATGTAATAAATCTTAAAAGTACTATCTTGATCTCAAATACAAATGATTTAGATTTTTTAATGAAATCGAACACTATATTACCAACAAAATTATGTTTTATGATTTGTTTTTCAATGGATAAGTAATGTAAGTGCTGTTTGTGTACGTAGTTATTTTTCATAGTTCTCATATCACGTATAAGCTATTTTGATTTAAATAAATCATTTGCTATTCATGATTAATTTAATTGCATCAAATTATATTTTATTGATATCAGGGTAAATAACTTATATTTTATTTATTTATTTTTCCATTTAAAAGTGTTGTCCAATTTAAGATCAATTTTGTTCTTAATAAATATATTACCTCTATTTAAAATGTAAATTAAATCTGAAAAGAAAATATTTCACATTAATTGAAAATTAGAATCTTTTTCATGCCTTTTTTTCTAGTAAAAGTGTTGTCTATTGCATGTAAATATTTATTTGCACATCAATATCTCATTTATAAGTTTCCATTTTGTTTAAATAAAATTTTGATTAATAAATCATTAATTTGATTCTGAGTTTTTTTTCTTAAAATACGATATATATTAATCAAAATAAATCATGTAAGTAGATTTTTATAAAAGATATTTTTTGCTTTTTTTTTTTTTCGAATTTTTGTGCAACAAGAGTTATTTATTTCTGCATTATTGAAATTCATTTCCTAAAACTGCTTTTGAATAACTAATATCTGTTTTAGCTTTGCAATTTCAGCAAGATATTCAAACATTACCACATAGGAGCAACTACACATAAGAAATTTGGGGAAAGTTTTTTGCATTTGCATTGTATGAACAAATAAATTATTTCATAGTTATAAAACTTTGAAATACTTTTAATAGTACAAAAATATCAACTTACTTCAGTTAGAGCTGGCAAAGGAAATACTTTTTCAGTTACGAGTCTTCAATGCATCATGCAGTTTCGGGCTCTTGCCTACTAGATGTTTCATGTAAAATTCCTAGAAGATCATGATAAAGTGGGTGACTTTTACCATGTGTTACTCTCAGATTGTCTTCAGCCTATGGGAATTTAAAATTGCTAAGGCAATATATATATACAAATGGAAATTCATAAAACCTGCACCAGTACAATAAAATTGATGCATCTTAATCTATTAATTGTGTAATAAATTAATATTGCATTATTCTCTCTCATATTTGTAAATTAACATTACAACAGTAGTACATAGCACCCCCGCGACGTGGAACTCCAGAAAAATAGTACTTTGAATTACACGGAAAAAATACTTTTTAGGTTTAATATGGGGGGGGGGGGCGCTCTTGAGTTTATGTACGCTACTGCATTACAATAAAGTTTATAAGCAGTAAGTTACTTTCATAAACAAGGACCATTGCAACCATACACAACATTTGCAGGGGGGAGGGTGGAGCTTGGATATAATTTTTATATGGTTTAGCAGCATATTTTTCTCATTTTAAGCAATTTCAGTGCAGATTAGAATTATTAATATTTGAGATTTTTAATAACGTATTTATTAATGGCTGAAGGATTTTTTATATTTTGCTGAAAAAATAGAACTAAAAGCAAAGTACTAATTTCCAAAGGGGGGGGGGGGCTAGAGCCCCTGTGTGGCCGCCCATGACCAAGGCTAAGGCAAAACAACATGCAAAATACTGACAGCTTAGATATGACAACCGGAGACTGCAGCTTCATCCTTTGTTATGGCCTCATCTACGAGAGAATAGTTGCCTCTGGCTGTTATTGATGAGTCCAACACAAGAAACGTGCAAGGATTTGCAATCTCTGGATGTCATAACTGGGCTATCAGTATTTTGCATGTAATAAAGTTTACGTTTGAAAACTATTAAATTTTAAATTGTCATGAAGTATGAATAATTTTCAAGTAGCTATGTAATAAATAGTTAATTACTGTTTCATATAACTCATTTTTGAGGAATAAACAAATCAGTTCAGAGCTAAAAGTAGGCATTAACAAGGACAGTAAGTTGACAGTCACTAACCTACTTGAGCACTATGAATTTTAAAAAAGAAAAAACGTTAGAAGTAACACATTACTTGTTGCCTATATAATTCAATGTTTTTTTTTTTTTTTTGATAAGTTTTTAAATGAGATGAAGTTATCGGGTAAAAACAGTATTACAATCAGGGCCTGATTAAGATATTACGAGGCCCTAGGCCAAATACTTTTTTTGGACCCCCCATAATGAATCTTTTCAATTTTAAGCATGGGATAAAACAAATTTAGGCATTGACTACAACAATTTTAGCCATTTGGGGGCCCTAGGCCGCGGCCTAGTTGGCCTATTCAGTAATCAGGCCCTGATTACAGTAGTAGAAAAGTCCTATGAATAGTGTAACAGTTATAACACGTGTATGAAAATATATCTGCTTAAATTGAGGAAAAATAATATTATTTGGGGAAATTAACTTAACCTTTGCAAATTCAATATTTAGTCAAGATAAAGTTTTGATTTATTTACCAAGCAAAATATGTGTTTAGTTTCAAGCATCAGTTCAATATTCGTACAATATCATAAATACCTTTTTTTAATTTGTTCCGCTTTACGTGTTGCTTAATTATTCTGAAATAACAATAAAGTAATTTATTGAACTAAACTTGTCTAAAGACCAATAAAACTTAAATTGACCTGCTTATATAACTTTTTTTAACAGAGGTTATTAATATAATTTCATACGCACACCATTATAAACACAATGTATATATGTACACAAATTCTAAAACTTTTCTGAAGTATTAGACTATTATCTGTTTCAAAGACGTAAAATAGAATTTTGAAGTGGAGTAGATTACTCTTTTTTTTTTTGGGGGGGGGGGGGGGAGGTAGAAGAAATCTCACTTGAATGCTTTAAGTTTTCTCATATTGCTTCAGTATAAATTACATTTCTCTTCACAATGTCTACAATTCAGATTGGTTCAGATATGACATATGATGATTCAAAATTCTTTTTTTGTATTGCATGCTGTATTTTTCCAATTTTGCTTTGCGCACAACCACAGTGCAAAGCCTTTCAGTCTGAACACAAAAATTCTTTCGTATAAGAACCAACAGTAACACTAGATGTTTATTCATTCCTGCTGCTGAAAAGATTGAAATTAAATATTAAGAGCTCAAGTAATTGTACTTCTAATGTGCAGAACAAATTAAAATTACCTCCAACAAATGCTGCTTGGACAATTCAAACTTTCCTAAAAAATTTTCTAGCTTGCCAATTTTGAAAAAATGAATTCCTATCATAGGATGATAAGGGCCGTAAAATGTTCTAAAAAAAGACAGAAAGAAAAGCTTACTTTTTATACCATGAAAATATAATTCATATAATTAGATTAAAAACAGTTTATCAAATAATAAATTTAAAGAACCCATTTTAAACATTACATTATTAACTTAAATTACGAAAATTGTTATTTTGATAACATACAGCTTTGATAATGGTTGGCTACTCATAACATTAACTGAGAGCCCAATAAACAGAAGGTAGCACTATACAGGGTGTCCACTCCTATCATGGCCCAATAGCTAATTTCTAAACCGTTAGAGATAAGCATATAGTTTATTTTGGAAAAAATCTCTAAATTACGAAAGGAATTTGGGCTACGAAATGTTTTTTCAAAAAAAAAAAAAAAAATCAAATTTTGAAAGAGTTACAAAATTTAAATTTTTATACAGCCCCCCAGTCCTATTAATCATACTTAGTAAAACATTCTTGACACTGTAACGTTTAAAGCTTTAAAAAAATCACTGTTCTACCACAAAAATTCACCGAGTTATGACGTTTTGAAAAATCAAGATTTTGAAGGATTTCGCATACGGTCCCTTAAGCGATCTCTCGATGACGTCATGAAATAATGCAAAATCTTGATTTTTCAAAATGTCATAACTCGGTCAATTATTTTTGTTTTAGGACAGTGACTTTTTTCAAGTTTTAAACGTTACAGTGTCAAGAATGTTTTACTAAATATGATTGATAGGACTGGGGGGCTGTATAAAAATTTAAATTTTGCAACTCTTTCAAAATTTGATTTTTTTGAAAAACATTTTGTAGCTCAAATTCCTTTCGTAATTTAGAGGTTTTTTCCTAAATGAACTATATTCTTATCTATAACGGTTTAGAAATTAGCTATTGTGCCACGATAGGAGTGGACACCCTCTATACATGTATGGACTTAAAACAATAAGCAAATCAAAAGAAAAACAAGCCCTTTCATCAATTTATAATGAAAGAATTTATTTCCGTTAGTGATACTAAGGCAGTAGAATTCACTTTCTTCAAAAGACAAGTTTAAACATTTCAACTTACAATTATACTTACTTGTAAGGTTTAATAAGTTCTTTCCCAATAGCAAGAGCATCTACAAAATTGCTGGTTTCAATCGCAGCATCAAAGGCCAATTCCAGAAGCTTAATCTTAAGAATGTGAGTATTAGCAGCAACTTGGGATATGGTCTCCAGCTCCTTCCAGGCGAGTTCATATATCATACGAGGATTAGCTTAAAATTTAATATAAAGTTTTAAATTAGCATATGATTTGATTTTAACACATAAAATAGCAATGTGAAAGTTGCCAAATTTTTACTTTATTTTAGAGAGACATAAATGAAGGGAACTTATATAAAAATTATTGGCTTTATAAGGGCAAAATGCAAATTTGTAAATTTCAATATTCTGAAGTAAAAGACGTCAGTTTTAGCAAAGTTTGGCAACAGGATAACCGACCAGAAACATTACTAAAGCATACATCTAAAAAATAAGTGGTTCAATCATAAAGTGGTTGTATTTGTGCCGCTGGGAATTTATTAAATGTACGGCATCTTTTCGTGTGCTATTACGAGATACAGAAAGTGTTGTCTTTCATATTTCTATCTTCTCACCTCCGAATTTTCCCATACTCCAAATTTTCGGCAAGCATGTCGATAATTATTAATGATATAAAATGTAATTCTAAAATTATTTTACTCTAATAAATCTTTTATTTGTCATTTTTATACTTTTCATGCCTTCATTTTAGAAAATGCAATTGCTTTGCATTTAATACTAGAATCGAGATTCACTCATCTTTGATGCTTACTACACTTTGTTAGGAAGCAAATAAGTAAAATTTAACTTTTATTAAAATCACAAACCCAAATTTTTCTAAGGAAACTCAATGTTCTTTATGAGTCAAAAAGTTCCAAGCTAAATCCTTGGTTTAGGTTTATTTTTGCTTCAATTATGTCAATATATATTAATTATATGTTTATTACACACCTCTAAAATGCAACTTAAGATTATTTTCATGAAATTTTTTCTGATTTAATAACTCAACACAAATTACTTTAATTTCACAGTACAAACATTTAACAAACTGTAATAGACTTAATGTTTAATATACAATAAACTTTAATGCTCAAAAGTAAACAAAATATTTTGTTAATTACCTCCATCTTTTTTCTGCTGCCTAATATGTTCAATTTGAAGTTTATAATTAGACCACATTACAGTAATATCTTTATCCACAATCAATGCTTTCATCATTTCATCCTAAAAAGCAAAAGTAAGTTTTCAGACATTTATAAAAGTTCATATCATCACCACAGTAACCCCTCGTTATATCGCACTTTTCGGGGGACAAAGAAAAAGCACGATATATCCTAAAGCGCAATATAACCGAGGACATTAAAAATAGACATCCATCAAACATACAAGTAAATTATACGTAAGCGTACATAAAAATTAAATTTAGTCGTACGTTAGAATAATATTTTTAGCTGAAATTAATAAGGAAATTAAATTTACTACAATTTTTGGCATACTATGCATAAAAAGCCGTGAGAGAATTTGCGGTTTTCTTGTTGTGTGTTACTTTTTGCACTGATAAGAGGCTCCATAGTAGCCTTGAAATAGTAGAATAAATTGGATACATGTCCAGCTCATTTTTTCTTTCTTTGATGCAAATTGTGGTTTGTGCAACCAAGCACACATTTTTTCTGTGCTAAAAGGCAGTCAAATAAGGGGCGTATGCTTTTTTATACTTGGGCCAATATGACGCTTGCCTGCTATTTTTCACTTATTGTAAAAGTCTACTCTTTTGTACTGCCCTGGTGGGAAGTAGTTTCAATCTGAAACTGAAATATTTTGCTGGTATGCACGTTTGGGTGACAGGAATGGCTGATGTTTTTCCAAGGAATTCAGAACAATTGAAGAATCTTCGTTTTGCTCATTGTCAAAATAAAGAAGAAAGAACACTTTTCTGAATTTTACCATACATTTTTATAAATGGTTTCAAACTTAAACCAATTTCTTTTTTATTTTTAATAGGCTTTGCTATTTCCGGAGACACAAGAAAAGAGGGGTATATCCGAATAAGTGCTTTAACAAGGGGCTACTCTATTTAAAATCTGTTATAATTATTTTGATTTATTTATTTAATTTTAATCCAAACTTAAAAATATATTTTTCAAATTAGAAAGCTTGTTTCTCACAGAGCTGACGATGAAAGAAACTAGACATTATATTTTTTACATTTGTCAAAAACATTAACTACATATAAATGAAGGAAAGCTGCAAAATTCTGAAATGTAGTTTCAGCCATGTTCTGATAGCTCCTCCAAATTATACAAGTATGAAAAAATGACTGAAGGCAATGAATTCAGAAATTTCTTTATGATTGTATAAAATTCTTTTCAACTGGATTTTTTTTTAAATTTTTTAAATAGAAATTTAGTTAAGTACATGGTTCGTCACTATTAGATGAAAATAACTAAAATTCTTGGTTTCTGCGATTACATTATGCAGTGATTGCTTTTTTGTAATGCAGCACACTGTATGCATCTGTGAAAGCTTAGAGGAGATGAATCATTTGTACATTAAAAAGTAATTTAAAAATGTTCCAGAATTTTTATATTAGAATATAATATAGTCAACTCTCCATAACTAGATGTCCCAAGGGACTGGCTAAACCCTTCGAGTTATCAGCAGTTCCAGTTACGAAAGTTTCCTACAACTTGTGGGGCTGCTAGAGCTCCAGTCTGGTAGTACCACTCCAGTTTGCTTGACCTTCTGTGACAGAACAGTTTATTCGGCAGCAGCAGCTACGTACCAACTCAACTCTTCTAATTGGGAAGGAGACGGCGAAAAACGCATGTGTTGTGTGGTCGATGTTCGCTCGCCGGCCCTGCAATAACTAATGATGTCAATTTAGCATTTTCCAATTTTATATTTCCTTCATGTATGTAATTGGTAAATAAAAGGGATATTCCGTATGAGCGTACACTATCCTTAAACTGTCTCAAGAGTTCGAGACCACCTAATGAAAACTTCGAGATAAAGGAACATTCAAGTCATAAGGCTTAGAGTTATTGAGAGTTGACTGTAAATGGTTGTCTCCTGTCATGCTTCTGAAAATGGTTCAATAACAATATAAATGCTTTACTCACATAAATAGGTGATGCACAACGAGGACACTGACACTCAAAATAATATTGTTCCCTTAATGCCTTTTTTCTATCTTCTGTTAATTGTAGCTGCTCTATGTAACTGATGAAAATCTAGACAAAGCAAGTAAAATGAGACAACGTGTATAAAAGTACAAGTAAAAGCATTCAAAATGAGTTAAAAACTCATCATTTTGAGGCTATCAAATACACAAGCCTCTTCCTCATTGCATAAGACAGAAGAATGGTTCAAAAGTCCAAACTAACTGTCGAGTGAACGAGAAATATAAAATGAAGAAAAGACTAAAAGTAGCGGGAATTGAGAATGATTATGTCATTAGAACAGCAAGGACATCTGTACTCGGGGAAACGCCAACGAAAAAAAACGTTTTTTAAAAGAAAGATTTCCAAACGCTACAGAAAGGGGGCATCCTCGACAAACTAAGAGCTACAAAAGCAGAATTATTCCAGAGTTAATAAGACTCCCAAAAATCTAAATTGTAAATGGAAGAACACAAATGAATAATTTTATTGGAAGAAAAATCAAAATTATGATTGCAGGACCAACAATGTTGTGCAACAGATGTGCCTTTGAAATCCCATTTTTTGACACAATTTACATGTTTTTTTATAAGGAATTTGAGAGGTTATTGGGTCCGTCCTATGTATGTCAGTCCCCACTGGCAGGAAATACTACTAATAACCGAGCTGTCAAGTCTCTGAACAAGGTGTTTGACGTGTGAATATTTTTTTTTTGATTGAAATGAAGGCGACAGAAAAATTAACTTTTTAAAGATTTTGGCGATCTGAAGACGAATTCTGAGAAAAAAAGGGTAAAACAACAGAGTTAGAATAGCTCCTTGTGTCACAAGTTCTAAGTACAGAACACATTGTCGGCATATCATGTAAATATAATGAAACATTTGAAAAAGTTCGAAGAATATTCAGTCATGGATACAACAAAAATTCACAAAATATAGGATATAGAATAAGGGCTACAGCTGTACAAAACCAGGGCAATTGTTATGGGCGTGTAAAAAATAAAACCGGGCAGTGTTTGACAAATGAGGAAATTGCAAGAATTCTTTTAAGCCGTGTACAATGTGTTAGCACACACACACGATAAAAAATCCTAAATCCCTATCCTAGATATCCATCAACATGCAATATAGTTTAGCCTTTAGTATTAATAATTGTACTAAATATATTACTTTCATATTTGTAAAGAACATGAATTTAATCTTTTATTCAGCGTTACATACACACATACAAACAAACCCACGTGTGAAACTAATAAAAGCGTATTAATAATAATAATTCATACATAAATAATAAACTCTGCAAAAAAGTCATAAATGTGATTTATATTTTAGACAAAGCATTACCTTAGAAATATCCTTCTGTGGTATGTCACGAACGGCTCGCACATTTAAGTCGATGCCGTCGAAAACAACTTCAGCATCTGGTTGGCATGAATGATCGAATACTGAAGCTCTGTTGAGAGATCGCACAGTATTAAATAAGGCAAAAAACTGACAAGCACAGATTTGTTTTATTAGCATTAAAAATTTCAATATGTAGCTAGTACAAATGATGAAGAAAAAGGTTGTTTTGTATTATAAAATAAGGGTCTCAATTATTGTTTATACTCTAATATTTACTAGCATGTGTCAAATGAAAAACTTGGGGATAAAAAATGAAACATTTTATACCACGGCAAAATGACAAAATTTTATTTTACAGTTTATTATTTTCTGTAGTAAAGTACAACAGAGCAGCGGAAACAGTTTTCTGGCCCATGGGGGTGAGATACATAAATCCGGCTGTGGTCATCGATGTTTTTTTTTAGGTCCACTTTTTCTCTATCTAAATTTTTTTTTATTTTCGGTATGTCAAACTTCGGTTATGTCAAATATTTTTCTTGGTCCCTAGTACTTTGAGATTACGAGACTCAACAGTACATACTTGATTTATTGAAAATGGGACCTCAGCAGGGCCGTCATTTCAAGTTTTCAGATGGGGGAGGGGGGGGGGGGCAAAGGGTCCAAACATAATGCAATTTCATCGGAAAACATCAAAAACCATGCCCACTTATATGCAAATATATTGAATTCTCAAAGTCAGGGGGAGGGGGGGGCAATTGAAAAAAAAAAATAACGGGCCTGGACTTCAGTTGCTCATTTTGACACCTAAAAACTTATACAAGATGGCAACATGTTGGCAAGATTTACATTTAAAGTTTTATTTCTAACACTGATCTTATGGCACATAGCCTCTCACCAAAAATATAAGAGAATAAGTTGAAAAAAAAATCATTAAAACAAACAAAAAAAAAAATCATTAAAACAAACAAAAAAAATTTTTTTGGTTTTAATAAAGTCCTGTTTCTCATTATTAACTTTACTCAATGGAGACATTAAAAGATTTTATTTTCAAAAGAGACTCTTATCTTAATAGTTTATAACAGGGTCCAACAAATCATGAGCTTAAGGTTACGTAGGGAAAAAAAAAAAAAAACCTTGCTCTGAAAAAGAACGACTATTTCTTTCAGAACAAGAATAATTCAGAAGCCTTGTTACAATAATTTTTCGGCGAGCCCTGAAAAATAATTTGTTTAGCACCTACAACTTTTCCCTTGTGTCTGACATTTTACAACTTTCGTAGGCTTATGATTTATGAAGATGGTTTTTAATGTTTGGAATACAGAGCCATCATCTTTTAAATTAGCCTGACCAACATTCATAAGATTCTTCCATAATGATTTCTTGTCATTATCGATCTCAACATCTACTTGTCATTACTGCCATCATTACCATTAGTTTTCATGGTTTAACGACATTTGAACAATACTAAAATACAAAAGATATTTAAAAGAATAATTTTTAATAGCGAATAATTACCCTAGATAAAGCCCACTGCCGATACTCTGCATTTCACTGTCACAAATACTGAAAGTGTTGATGCACATCTGATTAAAACAGTAATTAGAGAACACTTTAAAAACAGTGGATGAGTGACATTACTATAAACAAAACATAGTTAAGGAATAAGCATAACATATTCAACATTGTATCAGTTATTTCATTACGGAAAACAAATCAATTTCCAACCAAAATACAGTAATTTTCCACAAAATGATAAATTTTAAAAATTAAGAAACCTAAAAAAATGTAGATGCAGGGTGGGCAGAAAAATGTTTTTTTTTTTTTTTAATGAGAAAACCTGAAATTACTTTCACTTTGGTTTAAGCCATTTTTTTTTTGTATTCCTTTTTTGTTTGCATGTGTACATGTTTATTTTGAAATTAAACATTAACTATAACAATTGATGTTCCTCTTCATTCCTAATTTTGTGAATTAAACACTTTAATTTATGTATTAACTTTCAAAATTTATTTAATATTTCTGGTAAAATAAACTAGGTGTAATGCAGTAGTATTCTTTTACCTGGACATTTTTTTAATTTGAAACAAAAGGAAATAATTAGTATTATTATTTCATTATAAATTATTAACTTATTATACTGTCAATCACAAAAAATTGCAATTAATATAACAATTTAGCAGGATTGAAGTTTTGGACATACAAAACTGGTTTTGGACAGAACAGGTGGGTTTTACTGTCCAAAATGTCTAAAACTGTCCGAAAGTCTTAAACTGTCCAAAAGTATAGTAAAGTTAAGGGGATTTAATATAATCAATAAATATTTACTGCAATATTTGTAATGCATAAATACAAATATTATTTATTTCTAATTAATAAATATTTGAAAACATTTTTCTCTGAAAAATTAATATTAAAATTGAAAAAAATTAAAACTAATATTTAAGTAAAAAAGTAGATTCGCTAATAACTCTGCTACTTAAAATTTCCTTACGTAAGAGTTGGTAGTGTTATGAAAAAAAAAATTGCACAACTACCAAATAACTAATTTCAGTTACATTTATAACTCAAAAAATGCTTTTAAATGTGCTATATATTTAGGAGGAAAAATAGTTTAACTTTTTTTACAAAGGTTCCTTTATGATATTGTTTTACATGATGTTTAAACTAAAAAACTTGAAATCCTAGATTGAAAAATAATAAATTGTTGATATGCACACTATTTTTCTAAACTAAAACTATAGAGATTTCTTTTTTCTAGACTATGGTTATTTAGTGTCAAAGCATGAAATAGCTCTGCAGTTATTTCATCACTAAGTCAAGAGAAGAAAAACTACAATAAAGCTTTTTTTTCAGTTGGCAAACTATCATTTAATGCTTTTAAGCCAATTATTGCACTATAATTTGAGCACCCTCATATGCATATCTTTGTAGGAAGTTTGGGTACTATCAAAAACAAATCATGTAAACTCATGAATACTAATGGAAATTTTTAGTGAATAATTGCAATTTCTACATAACTAGATTCGAATCAGGTGCATAAATTAAATGTATTTTTAAATACATATTTGAATGGTCACATTCAATACATAAGTTCTAACTTACTATTTTTAATTAATGAAATATTTTTAAGTAGATTTTATTCTGTTTTTGAGACTTGCTCACAAAATGCAATTTCATGAAAATTTAGTTTTGGACAGGACGGTTTAAACCAGGGTTTAAACCATGGTTTTACCGTAGCATCACAATCCTTGCCAACTCTGCAATTCAGGTAAGAATACTATTTTGACTGATTGAAGACAAACATTCTAAGAATATGTACATGAGAAGTATTTTCAACATGCATTACTTGTGCAACTTTACAAGTAATTTTGATTCAACACATATTTGTTTTTAAAAAGACTTTTACAGTCACTAGAGTGCATGGAATCATGGATTTAATATAGCAGCTGCTAGATGTGAAGGATTGACAACAACAAAATGTCAACACTGATTTATAAAGTGAAAAAAAATGAATTTTAAAAGAATTTATGAAATTTATTATGACACTTTTTTAAAATTATTTGTCTTCATTTACTGGAATTCACTAGTAATATTCAGGGTTTTGCCGATGTCTTTGGTATCTGAACGCTGACATTTACAATTTTCCGACTTTTACAATAACATACATTACTGTAAAGGCCTTTTTATTCACGAGGCCTTAATTTTCGCGATTTTCGCGAGCCCTTCGTAATCGCGAAAATTTAGGCCTCGCGAATTTTTTTTTACTTTGGACTTTTTCAACTTTCGGTTCTGTACATGCAAAATTCGCGAAATTTTCGGCCAGCGAAATCACCGATATATTCATTTTCGCGAAAATTACGGCCCGCGAAATTAAAGGCCTTTACAGTATCTGGTATTCTTTCTTTCAATATATTTTAATATCAATTTATTTTATCAATGAAAATTAGAAGTACATTTTTCATAACACTTTTCTAGAGAAATTTAACTATACATTGATCTCAATAAATCAAGATTATTTGCATAACATTGCATAAAATTTTTAATTCATTAAAATTTACTTTAACAACAATCTTTGACGCACAAAGACCTTACAAAATAATTTATTACATCTAATCTACAACAAATAAAAAAAGGAAAGGAAAGAAAAAAGTACAGCCATTTTTTACTTAAAATATAGGAAAGTGCTTGAAATATAAGAATAGAAAAATAACATATTTTACCTTTCCAAAGACTTCTATAAATTGATCTACAGATGGTATATTACTATTGCCAATATAAGTTTTCAGCGTGCTTAACATTGCGTGCATTTGGGCACATGTACTGGTATTTTGTGTTATATTGGGAACATCTATATACAAAAATAAAATATATATTAATAAATCATACGTTAATTCTACAAAACATTTCATGAACATAGTACATAATTTTTTAAGCGAAACAGTGCATTTGTCGAGCTAAACAAACACAGTAAAATCCCATTTTCTATTCTTGTGAGTTAACCTTTTGGATCCAGGCTGTTTTTTGGAAATTTTTCTTTCGACTCAGGTAGTGCGACAGTTGAACCACAGATGTCTTTTCCATTGAAAAGAGAAGGTATAAACTGTCGTACCAGACGTATGAAACCTTGAAAAAATCCCCGGCTCCAAAGGATTCGAGTGAAAATTTCAACCCCGTCCTCTAAAGAAAAAAGACTTATGGTACAACATGTGTACTGCCCGGTTCCTAAAAGTTAAACATTTCAATTTGTGGTTCATTTACAAAACCTAGTTGAGCAATGGTGAAACACACTTATAGTTGAAGCACGGAGGCTATAGTTGAAGGATGATTTCGGAAGTTTTGCAGTTTACAGCTAAACTTTCATTATTAGTAAACAATAAAAAATGAATCTTTCAAGACCTCAACTCAAATAATTTATAACATAATTATTTTTACCTTGCCAGCCTAAGACCTCAAAAGCTATCTAAAATACAGTCGACTCTTGTTATCCCGAAGTCCCAGGGACCACGACAAATATTTAGGACCATCCAAAAACTTCGACATAAGAGGAAATTCGAGTTAAGCGCAGTCAAGATATCGAGAGTCGACTGTATGATTATAAGCTGCTTACACACATTGCAGTTCCTGTAAATTATATTGGTAAAAGAAAAAAAAACGTGAAGACAAAATAAGCTTGAGTGGAGACAAGAAAGATTTTTTGTTGGCTGGTTAAAACAGCTTACCTCTAGGTACAGAATTAGGTTGATTACTGCAACATAAAAGCTCACTAATGCAAGCAGATTTTTTCTTGTCAGTGGGAGGAGGGGCAGGTGTAGGCAGAGGCGTAGCTAGGGGTTGGCAGGAGTGGCTCTTGCCACGGGCGCAGCAACCAGGGGGGCGCAATTTTGACCTTTTTTTTTTTTTTTTTTTTTTTTTTTTAATAGTGGAAAAATGTTAAAGAAAAAAATTCGTAAGAACAAGAGCTAGAGGACAAAATGAAACAATTGTCGAAAAAAGAAAAAAAAAAGAATAACAATTTTACCTGTGGCAGGGAATGCCATTCCGATTCACTTTTCTTCGTCTTACCTCAACTCTTTTAACGATAAACCTTATACAAACTTGGACAGACTGGCCTGCACAGCGCAAGTTCCCCTCACTGCGCCACAAATCACGTAGAACTTGGAGTTATGTTTTGGCGGATTTCAGTCGGATACACCGCTCAGATTGGGCATCATTAAAAACATTTTTTAAAGAAAAAATAAATCAAAGTTGTTATGTTGTCTCAATTTTTTTTCAATCGATCAATCAAAATTTACTGGATAAGGAACTGTTTTGGGAGGTCACTGCTGTGACCTTCCATGACCTCCCATCAACGTGAACCTGAGGGGGGCGCGATTTCCGAAGTACGCCACGGGCGCTGGCCCCCCTAGCTACGCCTCTGGGTGTAGGTCATAAATTTCATCACTAGTAAGAATGCAGTTCTTTTCCTTTCTTAATAGAACATTATTACATTATGGCATACATATTTTTTCAACACATGCATTCTTTTTCCAGATGTCCAAAAAGAGAAGGACAGCTATGAATTTTTTTTTGATATGAAATTCTCTGCACAATATTAGACTAAACTTGAATTGTTTGATGTGAACACTTTTTTGCAGTTAAATAATAAACTCTGCTTCTCGCTTGTTAAATAATAAACTAAACATTTTTCATGAATTTGAATGAACATTGCATGAAATTCATGAAGAATATTTGATTCAATTTCCAAAAGATGCAATCAAAATTTTAAAAAAAAATCAGAAATAATGTTCATTGCTGAGGTTGTTCGGCTCAGTAACTCACGTACCTCATGAGATACATCAATTACTGAGCAAAAAATTAGTTTTAATGCTGCTTCCAGGTGCAGGTCCACGACAAAATATAGCAAAAAATTGCATTTTTGGTACTTATATTACGAAAAAATTGTCAACCCCCCCCTTTTTGCAAGAAAAAATTGCACTTTGACTCCCCCTTTCCAAAAATGACCCCCTCCTTAGCCAGAAGCTGGATTCGCCCTTGGCTGCTTCTGGGTATCTTCAAAATTTAACTGCATTATATATAGAAGCAGAGTCCATGTTCTTCATAGAATTCATGCGAAAAAATGAAGATCTAACAGATTTGGAGCATTTGTGTAGGGTATTTTGTGCAAAGTTGATACATCTGTTGCTATGAAATCGGCAGAATACCAAGTTCGGAGATTCTCCATAGCTTAAATTTTTAATGATAATTCCCATTTCATTCGCTAGGAAAGTAATGTCAAATCTGCAACAAATACGCATAGTTTAAAAGTTAAATACTAATTTAAAAATTACTCAAATTTTGAAGCATTAAAAACAACATGTATATTTGATGTGAAACTAATAATTTTATAGCAAATGCACCCACAGCTCGATCATAGCATCCTAAGACTGCAGTTTCGCCCTTATTATGGGCTCCTCAGTTAGGAATAGCCAATGATCGAGCCAGAGGCAAAAATCCTCTTATTGTAGCTAAGATAGCCAACAAACTGGTAGATAAAGTGAATTTATCTTACCAGCGAGCGTCCGCAAACTATGGTGCGGTTCAACTCGAAATTTGAAGGCTAAAGCTAACTGCAGTCTTAGGATGCTATGATCGAGCTGTGGGTGCATTTGCTACAGTTCTGCTTCAGCCCTGGCTTACGGGCGGTAACTCATTGCATAATAATTTTATGTTTGAAACAAAATAGTAACTAAGTAATAAAACAACATGAAACTTACGAGACATAAGAGTTTTGAAAGACACTTTTCTACCATAAATACTCAGAGTAGGTTCATCAACACCATATTTCTGGAATAAAAACATTGAACTAAATTTGTGGAAAACACAAACAATATGCAGAATGTAAACACAAAGGCATAATACACAATTAAAAATCTTTTAAATTCAAATAAGTTTTATCGAGTTTACAGAAATGTAACACAGTTAGCTAATTTTTTCAACTACAGTACACTCCCAATTATCCGCGGAATCGGGTGGCATGGGTATCGCGAATAACGAAAATCATGGATAATCCAAAAAACAGCATAAAATAAGGGGTACAGAAAGATAAAAAATGTCTTTTGCTTAAAAATAATTGCATGACACTTAAAACGTGATATGTACATAACGTACGGTGCTGATAGGTACAGCATAAAAAATTATTTGCATTTGAGGTTCTCAAGCATATAAAATCCATAAAGAAGTGGTTCTTATGATTTCATCCAGGTAAAATATCTTATTGGACGAAGTACACCACACTCTTGGGTAAGAAATGTTAAGAAAAAACAAAATTTAAATTTGTTGTATTTCGAAAAAAATAGTTAATTGTGTTTGTTTCTTTCTCGAGACCCTCGCGGATAATCGAGAGTTTACTGCAGTACAAATTTTCACTTTATAGTATAATGTATGATTTATAGTATAGTCTACAATAAACTTATTGTAGAATAAAACATCGGGATTCTATGTTTCAAAATATTAAATTGTCATAATACATTACAATCTAAAATGAAGCAGATAGATTTTACAATGAATGCAGCAACCAATATACAAATATGTAATGACAGGACGGTTAGTACAATATGGAATGATACAGTAACATTTCACTTTCTTCTTTTCTTTTGGGCTGAAAATTCCACTTAGAAACATTAAATGTGCCTGAGGGCCCCATATCTATTAACAAGACAGTTTTACTTAAAGCAGTCTTAGTTACACACCTATTGAACTCTACACAATTGTTTAATGAACAAGGTATAAACATACAAAAGAGCTTACCTTAATCTTAAACAAAATCAATGCTATTAAACGCATTGAGGCGGTTGGTTCTTTTGGCTTGGCATCCTTTATGTAAATACATTCTTCTTTGTGGTGACTATTCCATAGCTCTCGCTTTTAACAGCAATAAAAATAAAATTAAAAAGTAGTATGAACAAGTTTGTAAATTAACATTTAATAGTTAGTCGTGTCAAAAATATTCCTTTAAGTAGAGTCTTTTTGTAAGGGTTTAACCAATTGTCAGAAAGGCTGCCCCAAGTCTAAATAATGTATGGTAAAATAAATCAAATGAAATGGAACTAAATCTAATTTTAAACTTGCATGAAATATAGTATAAAACAAAATTTCTTTCACAGCAAAAAAAAAGAGCTCATCGATATTAAGTAAAATATAACAGTACAATGTTAAAATGCTAATTTAAGAAATTACCGATACCTATTTGGGAGTTAAATACATATGTGGCGATCAGCAACAGGCCCTGGGCCTAACAAAGCTGGTACTGGTCAATTCAAAGTCCCCAATGAAGATCAGTGGCCCTTTTAAAGGTATAAACTCCCTTGCTTATTGTAGTCATTTCTGTATTCACCCAAAAGAAATCATTCACAGGTTAACATGACTTACTAACTTTTAAATTATGTTAAAATTTAGCAGTATCAGCAGTTTCCACAACCAGAAATTAAATTCTGCATAGCTTTAAAAATAAAATAAAAACGCTTACTTGACAGTTCTTATTGCAGAAGTAAACAAATGAGCATTGACTACATCTTTTAAGGCTACTATTTCTACAAATAAAAAAAAAGGAGTCACAATTGGATAAAGGTTAAAAAGTACGAAATAACAAAAGTCACATTTATTATAGTCTGAGCCCAAGAGGTTTGCAATAGCTGTTACGAAAGAAAGAAAATTTTTTTTTTATAAGACTTACATAGCTATAATAAGTACATCTGCAATGGCAAGATAAATAGCTCATAAAATTTTAACATTTTCAATTTCATTTGTTTTAAGTTATTGTAAGGAACTTTATGTTAATTAAAAACACAATTATTTGAAGATGATAAATATTGCTGAACTATTTTTTCTTACATTACACGCAAAACATTTTCAGAATGTTGCATTCAACTTTAAAAGAAAACTGGATACGAAAAAAGGTTCCACTTTTTAAATTTAAGAAACGCTATTATTGTTCAATGGCGCCAGAGACCGAGTGTTGATTCTTTGCATTGTACCGTGAGATATAAGACTCATGTTTAAAGCAAAATAAAAAGGTTGGTTGTGCCAGTTCCTTGAATTTTTTGGTACTAAAAACTAAAAGCAAATCAGCAGAAATCGATTCTGGGTCCATCAGCATACCATATTTCGTTTTACTCTTGCATCACAATATATGAAACAGCACCAAAAAAGAGTTCACACACAAGAGCATATTTCGCCCGCCTTAAAACATATAAATTAAATAACAATTGAGTTTCAGAGCTTACTTCTACATCTTTTAAGATAAACACAAGGAAAAAGGTAGCATAGGATGATGTTAGCAAATTCTACACAGTATTGGCTTAAAATCTGCACTTATTATTTTCCCACTTTGTCAATTCAAATTAAAAATGAAAAATAAATGCAGTCTTACTTTTTGAAACAATTATCACAGCGTTTTCCTCTTAATACGTTATTCAAAACATATGCATAAGGTTTAGAAAGAAGTATTAAGTCACCAGGAACAAATGCTGACATTATCAACACAAAATGATATTTACATCAGTTTACAGCCATGAAGCATTAATTTCGTTAAGAGTTATATGACAGAATTGAGAATTTATTTTTTCATTTTTATTCCGGCAGAGAAACCAAATCCCGTCTTTTGTTTACACTCGATAGCATTGCCATTCTGTAACCAGTTGCTGTGATCTTTTTGTTGAAATTCAAATTCATTTCTTTAAATAATAAAATAAAAGATGAAAGTAGGGACGAGCGGTTAGATCCCGACTAAGCGAACGTTGCATGACGTCATATCCGCAGCAATTGTTTTTTGGGCTGCCATCTATCTAGAAGAATCATTTAAGTTCTTAAAAAATATACTTTTAAAAAAGTATTTGAGGAGCGATAGAAGCAATGTAAAACACTAAAGCGGCTTCTTTTTTTTTACTACCATTGGAAAAAAATAAAGAGAACAGAAAAGAAATTTGAAAAAACTGATCAATGCTAATGTCTACTTGTACTTGTCACTAGTAGACCGGGCGCTGGAGGGGGTTGAGTATGCAAAATATGAGGACCGCATTTTGACGATGGATTTTAGTTGAGGAAAGCTCATAGATTAACAATATGGATGTTGCCAAGCTGAATTCTGGTGCAGTTGTTTTCAATCCCCCTCCTAACGGTCACAAGGAAAATCGATGGAGTGCATACTAAAAAGTAAATTTATTGATGACTTTGGTCATAATTTTAGTTATTTCGAATAGTGGAAGTGATGGTGGGTTGTTTTTAATTAAATATTCCGGGTATATGTTGTGAAAAATCGATAATTTTCGGAAAAATTCGCTTTTTTCTCAAATATTTACGCCTAATGTCTTCCAAGGTCCCTTTTCCTTAAAATTGTTATTGACGAAGTTGTAGAGCTTTCAATTTCCTTCAATTTAATATGCTACTTTGCTATATTTCATTAAACCAATCTAAAGTTACAGAGTTTCAAACACGCACCTTCGTGCTAAAAATGGAGCACTTGCCATTCACAAAAATCAAACTGACGCAAAAGGATCACGCGCTTCCTCTTTCCTCAATGAATTCGACAATCATGATTAGCAATGAAGAAGTTGCTATGAATTACTTCAAGACAAATGATGTCACGCTTCAAAGGGGACCCCCTCCTCTTAATTCTGGGGGGTTCCGTTCCTGAAATTGTGACTTAGTGGCAAGGGCAAGGGAAAGAATAAAGAGAAGTTTGACGTCTAGCATTTTTTAATAAAAATATGTTCATAAAAAGTAGCTTAAGAAAAGTATTTAATGACGAAAGGAGAGAGGTGTCTAAATGCTGAAAAAGTGTGACATCATTTATGGACGCCCCCCCCCCCCTCCACCGAGAAATCGGACAAAGATTGTTTGAATTGTTCGATAATGTTTGAAAAAAAACGTGTTATTTTCAAATAAGGCCTCAGGGGATCTGTAATATGCCGCAATTATGCGACATAGACCCTGATGGTCTTTTGCGTCTCGAAAATCCAATGGCTGAACACTTGAACTGCGGATTCAAACCTACTAATGCATACGAAGCCGCATATACCAACAACCACGACACCTAGCTGATAAGCAATCAAAAACGATGAATTTATAACATGTGCATTCAATTCTATTGCTCTTATTGAAATGAGCATGGTGACATTATAATCGTGATAATTAACATTTTAATGATAGGAATAATGTAAATGATGACGGACAGCATCTTTTTGCAATTATAGTTTTTATTACATTACTACTAATCACATTTTGAAAATATTTACATGGAATATGGATTGACAGTAATTAGAAAATCCAATATAATCTTTTAAGGTGACATCTTGGTTTTATTCTGAGGCGGAAGGACTAAGTCCTGTCCACCAGCAGTGGAAAAGTTGTTCTAAGAAATTGGTAGTGCACTGATGTCATCGTCGTCACCTGCGTCATGGATTAATGTTTCGACACCGTTGTTGCAACTGCCCTTGCAATGCTGGCATATGTCACAGAGCAGTTTAGCAATGGTTTTCTACAAGTGAACCTTCCGGTGTCACATCCCTTTGGGTATCGGTCAAAATTATCATCAAGATTTCATCAGGAGTAGCATCCAATTCTGGGAGTTCTGGAACGATGAGTTGATAATTCTTCCTTTCCCAAGTCACAATACGAAGCTCCACATTAAGTTTCTCCCCAAGCAATAGGTGTACTCGGGGTACGAGGGGAGTTAAGAGATCAGTCTTCATGTTAGCAGCTACTTTAATAAATGATTTGTAGCGGAACTCGTTGAGACAATTTTCTGTTGCTGGAGCACCATAACATAAGAGATACTTATGATCCCAACAGTCTCAATAGATTCATGGAAAGAAAAACTGTTTATATATGCCTCAGATACATGTTGCATGATTTGAGACATCTGGTACATTTGAACAAACCTCCTTTCTCTTGAGATGCGCTGCGTATCTTAAATTCTGCAGGAATATTAAATAGTATGCGTATTCCCTCTTCCGCCGGCCACCTTGTCTAGTGGTCAGAGCAGTCTGCCACGGCTGGTGTGGCCCCGGGTTCGAGTCCCGGCCTGGGCATGGATTTGCTTTCTCTCTCTGTCCCTGTCCTTTCTTTGTGTGAATGTGGTGGTCTGTGAAAGGTTGCCTACCCTATAAACGGTTACCTATGGCATGCGTGTACTGTGGAAGTCGGACTTCACCCCAAATTACGGTACAGTTGGAAAAGTGAAGCAGCGCACCCTAAATTGCAAGCCTGGCTGGCACACGACAAAAAAAAAAAAAAAACCTCTTCCATATTTTACCAGCAAAATGTTGAGATCAGTTGATGGCTATCGAGAGAACAGTGATTTGGCTATCAAGAGAACAACCAGATCTGCATCCTCTCAAATAATAGTTAACAAAGAATTTTGCTGTCAGGTGATAGCTGTTTTCGCAATATCAACGTTAGCATCCTCTAAAGCTCTTAGCTTTTTGATCTTGTTTTTCAACAGCTTCATCATTAGCAGATTTGTCAGCTGATTCTTATTATGGAAGTTGGACACAAAACCCTCTTGTTCAACTATCGTTCCAATTTCCTTAGTGACATTGATGTCCACACATCTCCTGAAGTGATATCGTCAATTCTATTTTGCTAGTCCTGTGCTCACTGATGTGTCGATGTACCCGTCAAAAACAACTGTGAAACATATTCCATCAAAATGGGTTGTTAGAAAATTAACGTAACCATTGCAAATGGTTTATACAGTTGTCTCTTTTTACCAAACAGTTTTGTAGACAAGGCATCTTCGTTAAACACAAGTCAAATTTAATTAAATCATTGTTGTTATATCAATTTCCTTAAATTTCGTATGTAGAGTATAAAGCAGTAAGTAACCTCCCCAAAGCCAGGGCACAAACATACAATACACCATTAACTCATTTATTCCATCCATGCACTGCAGTTCCTTGCTTTTTAGAGCTTGTCAGCATGGAATGGGTAGTAAACGAGCGGAAGGCAGAAATCCTGCAGTCCATGGATGGAATAAACGAGCTAGTGGCGTATTGCAAGTATGTAGAGTGCTGACTTCCTGTACTTCCTCATTCCAATAATTTGCACTGCGTATACGTAATTCCAAATTAGCGTCCGATTTCTTCGCAAAGGGCCGTCCATAAATGAGGTTACACGTTTTTCAACATTTTGGACACCCCTCTCCCTTTTTCATTAAGTACTTTTCTTAAGCTACTTTTTATGAACATATTTTCATTAAAAAATACTAGACGTCGAACTTCTCTTTATTCTTTCCCTCGCTCTTGCCACAAAGTTACAATTTCACGAACGGAACCCCCAGAATTAAGGGGAGGGGGTCCCCTTTGAAGCGTGACATCATTTGTCTTGCAGTAATCCATAGCAACTTCTTCACTGCTAATCAGGATTGTCGAATTCATTGAGGAAAGAGGAAGCGCGCGATCCTTTTGCGTCAGTTTGATTTTTGTGAATGGCAAGTGCTCTACTTTTAGCACGAAGGTGCGTGTTGGAAACTCTACAACTTTTGATTGGTTTAATAAAATATAGCAAAGTAGCATATCAAATTGAAGGAAATTGAAAGCTCTACAACTTCGTTAATAACAATTTTAAGAAAAAGTGACCTTGGAAGGCATTAGGCGTAAATGTTTGAGAAAAATACCGAATTTTTCCCAAAATTATCGATTTTTCACTACATATACCCGGAATATTTAATTAAAAACAACCTACCATCACTTCCACTATTCAAAATAACTAAAATTATAACCAAAGTCATAAATAAATTTACTTTTTCGTATGAACTCCATCGATTTTCCTTGTGACCGTTAGGAGGGGGATTGAAAAAAACTGCACCAGAATTCAGCTTGGCAACATCCATATTGTTAATCTATGAGCTTTCCTCAACTAAAATCCATCGTCAAAATGCGGTCCTCATATTTTGCATACTCAACCCCCTCCAGCGCCTGGTCTATAGATGGCGGCATGAACATTCAATAACTTTTTTTTTGAGTGCTCATGCTGCCATCTAGTGAGAAGTAGTGAAAGCTTGCTGCAGGCTTCGAGTCGTCGGCTTTGAAAAATAAATAAATAAAACAGGGCAATTTGATTTTTTTTTCATGTGTAGAGTAGACATATTCCTATGCAAAAAGAATATTGGATAATATTGGATTCTATATTATCTCCATATGTCCTAATGAAAGGAATATCATCCGACATTGTGATCAATTCTATGCACTATGGGTGCATGATTTTTTCCCCTTTTATACTGGAAACATTGGCATGAAAAAGATCAAGGCAAATGGCACGGCTCCCAACTTGTTAATTTTTTAATTTCAATTCCCAAAATGGCCATTTTATCAAAATCTGACATTCCCCCCCCTTTTCTTTCAAAATTTAAGTCTCATTTCAAAATTCCTCATTGTCATCATCAGTAACCTCTTTTTTTTTTTCAATAAAAAAATTAATGTGTTGTTCACACCCCTACCATTATAACTTGAAAATTTTTAATCAAATGGAGACACGTCAGTTAGAATTTGAAACTATTGTCCATATGCAATAAATTCATTCAACATAGTTACATGTTCTAAGAAAATGTAATTTTCATATAAAGATAATTTTTCAGGCAATTAAGTAGACGGAATTGGCTGACAGGTTAATCAGCAAAGTGTACAACAACCGCCAATTCCTCAGAGCATCATTCATTATAATCTTTTAAAAAAAGACCAAGGTCCCTTTTTTAAAGAATGTAGGTAACTGTTTCTTTTGAGACTAACTGAAAACCTATTGGAAGTCCTAGAATAGATTAAAAAAACAAATAAACCAGGACAAAAAGGTAAAAATCAGGACAAAAAGTTTTCCATCGGGAAATTCAGAGCATTTACGAAGTCTGTCCCTGATATTTAAAGGCTCACGATTAACATGATAGTTAACATATCTAAAAGTATCTTGTTTTGGAAAAAAAGTGGAATAAATACAAAACTACAGTACGCAATCGAATGATCAACTTAATCATGACTGCCGGCATACAGGTGATCTACAAAAAGAAAAAGAAGGTGCTGGATTTGTTTTTGGTGCAAATAGAAAAATAATCTTTTTTGCCTCTCAATTATGACTTATATGTACACATTTTCAAAGTAACTTTAATGCCCTAAAGCAGTGCTTAATTTCTATAGGAATTTGGTTCCTGTACTTCTTATCTTTCGGTATATGATTTTCTACATCATATAAGGTGATACTCAAGCTATTTTTGTAAAAACATAAGTTTTGAAGATTCTGATTTTTTGTTAGAAACTAAATACTTTAGGTTCATCAGTCAGACATAAAAACATTAACCCCTTCCTTCTCGCGCCCGTGAAAATGACGGGGTGAAGTTTCGTCCTCTATTTCTCGCGCCAGTGATATTTCCGGACTGAAGTGTTCAAAAATAATGCGCGAAAAATAATAAAACAATCTATTTCTTATGCCCGGAATCATGTTTTATTTCACCGGATCTGCCCAGTCAC